>JAGGAV010015668.1:0-33552 GCA_017657295.1 Termitomyces sp. DKA64 | reverse complement strand
ACTCTGATAGGTAACTCCAACTCTATCTGGCCTTAGTCATAGAAATGGCATCATCTCTAGCACTCCAACTGACTGGCTGCCAAGCCCCTGCATCCTCCAGTCAGTAGTGGTCAGCCCTTCATAGTCATCAGACCTTATATCTCCTTTTGACATATTTTTAGTAATATCTGCTTAGCATACCCAGGCTACTTACCACATATAGTATTAGTCATAACATAGCCACAGATGTAGCATATAAGTCAGTCAGCAGGATAGAATATTCTCTCACTGAACAATAGCAGTGTTCTTCTGGTCTACACATTGAACCAACTGTGAGCTTGCCTAGTGATGACTGACTCCTTCCTCACCTTGCTTTGACCCTCACCAGCCACTTGCCTGTATTAGCACTTGCTCACTGCTTGCTTGTCTCTTAGCTCTTGTGTTGCAGGATATTAGTATCCCACAGTGTCAAGCATTCCCTCACAATTGGCAGTTTTGAAGTGGTTCATTGTGTGAATGAATCTGAAAAGGTGACTTAGGGCATCAGCTGAAGAGTACCAGAGTTGTTTCCCCGCATTCACTCTGGGAAAGTGTGGAATCATCTGGCAGAAAATTAGTCAAGGCTGTAAACACACTAATGGCCAGGAAGACAAACCAATGCAGAACTGGGAGAACTGGGAGAACCAAAAAGGACATCCAAAAACACAAGGGGCCAAGATGGTTTCCACCACAAGACCAGTATAAGAGCCCACCAAACTCAACCAGCCAATTCCAAAATCTAAATTACATGCTAGTCCATCCAACCCAAGACCACAAGACCAATGCACCACCCCCACATCAATCTGCATTAGATAGCACCCAGCCCAGGTGGTCAACATTATCTTACCCCCTTCACCTAGAATAGCAGAATCAACATGATCAATGCCAGCCCGATACTAAAGCCTAGTGGCGACGATAAAAATGCGCCTCAGCATTGACCACAAAGTGGAAGGAACAACTATATTGCCATACTTAGTGGCGACAACAAAAATGCTGTAAAGTATGTGTCAAGAAAATGTCAAAAGAACTACAGTAATAACAACTTACCGCCTCAGCATCGACCACAAAGTGGAAGGAACAACTGAGGGGTGAGGTTGTCGAACGCGAATAGTTATGCGTAACAACACGTGATCGTTAGGAAGGTGACAAGTGACGAAGGGTAGGTATCAGTCAACAATCAACGACCAATTTGCCCGCAGACCGGGCTTATAATGTGACAGAACAAGGAGCCTTTAGTGTCCATCACAGAAAACTCTGTGTTAGTCTGCGACAGAACAATTTCAATGCTATATAGTGTCTATTTGTCAGTACCAGTACACGTAAGAGCACGATACTCACATGCTTAGTCTGTCATACTCAAGGTAAGGGCTGGGAGGCATCACGTGACACATAGAATGAAATTGGATGGCTGTATCAGGAAGCCGAATACTTTTACCCGTATGAACCTACATTCCCCTGTTCTGGGTTCAAGCAAGACTCATTTTTAGCGGGGCAGCGAGAGCTGTATGACCCTGTGGGCTTCGAGTCGTCCGAAATGGATTATTCTGTCCCATTTCACCTCATGTATCTAGACAATTCATTGATGTACTCCACATGGAGTCTCCAATGGGTGCATATAATTCCTTTGCTCTGCCATCACCGTAACTAACGGCACTGGTTCCACTGCCCACATACATGTCATTTTAAGCTTGTGGAGCGTTTTTGATCTCCTTAGTGGCGGTTTCCTCACTCCGCAACACGAGGACCGGAACCTATATCATAAGCTTCCCGAAGATTTGGGGAACAAATCTAGAGATGAATCAAGCCCCGAACTTGTACTTTGCAATGTTTCTGCATAGGAAGGTGGTTCTGTTGAGATCGGATGTGAGCTAGGTACCATGGAAGAGAGGATATACTGCTGATTTGGGGCTTCAAACTCCAAGCTCAAAGGAATGGCTGACGAACCATGACTATCTTTTTGTTTCAATTGGCTCAATCGTCCCGGAGTCTGGACTGCCAGAACTTGAGAGGAATATGTCGCGCACTGATTACAAAAACCGGACTTTGGACTCGAGATAAGGTGAAACTTCTGTATGATTCTTATTGATTCTGGAGGATCAATAAGGTCGACTGAAATTTTGAAGGCATGACGTAAAGGGAGAGCGACGAATAGCGATGGGAATCATGTATAGATTGAGAGAAAGAAGGATACAAACAACATGAACTTCAAAAGTCAATATAATCGCAGGTGATATCACGATTCATTACTCGGTGTAGGCGTTGATTTTGATTGTTGTGCCAACATGCGCCTGCAGGCAACGGAGTAAGGCATACGTCAGCTTCTGTACAATGAAAAAGAATGGTTCATACGCACTGTCGGGCTGCGAGAATCATCTGCGCCTTCCGTTCCCTGAGACTAGCTTCCCTTTTGTCCGCGCTATCCTCCCAAACAGCCTTTCCGCCAATCTGGTCCTCTTGAACCGCCTCTCCTCTCGCAACGCGGTCTTGAAGGCTGTAGCGCGAGATGAGGGTGTGCTGAGTCTTTTTATCTGTGGGACGGGCTGCGGTAGTGGCGGTAGCAGAACGGGCCGCGGTCGTTTCGCGCGGGAAGAGAGTATAATATGCAGGCGGAGGCTAAATTGAAGGAAGCAACGCAAGATGAAGTGAAGAACCAGGAGGTAAATCGACTGCCTTACCGCATCGAGGAAGCCCCTTTCCAGTATCTTGTTTGACGTCAATTCCACACTGCCTGTGCGGAGGAGGTCGTAGCGGACGTTGTCACTGGGAGCTTGGTTAGATTGGTAATGAGTCTTGGAACGTTGGCAAACTCACACAGGTATGTCAGGGAACATGTTCGATATGGTGTCGATCTGGAAGACGAGAACATAAAAAGTTTGAGTACGATCGGCGGGGACGAATTCGGCCAAACTACACACCATGACTTGCGTAACAGGTTTTGGTCTAAAACCGAGAGTATCCGCCGCTGATCGCTGTTCAGTAGTGTCTCCACCTGCAGAATAAGCGCAGAGGGCTCGGGATTAGTAAACGAAGGATGTGAAGTATCATGAATATGGAAGACCTGAGGTTGCCCATCGAAAAATGAAGATTATGACGGCGAATGCGACGATGACATTGACAACTTCACCCATCCAGGACTGCTTGGCGGTATATGGGTGCAATGGAGGTGGTCGCAACCAACTAAGATGATCTTCTAAGCAGGCCTAGGCAAAAATGTTGAGCAGAGTGTGAGCAATTTCAAAGCAAGTGTTATCACGTGGATCCCGCCTTGTCAGTCTACTGAAGAATTTGATCTGGACAATGTTCTTTCCCCGCTACCCTGGTCGATAGTCATAGTCAAACTCCGAATGGCGAATGGTTGCCGGAACCATCCCTCACTTGTAAATGTCACCTGTGACGTCTAACGATTCAGTCCATCACACGCAGCCTTGCACTGCCGACCAGGCAACGGTGTTCTTTACGTGCTTTCGCCAACTTCCAGACACCAGCGAACGTCGGATCGTGTCTGAACGCTACAATCTGTCCTGTCTTTGAAAGTTAATGCTCGTGATATGGACGGTAGCATGGGGCTTGATAGCAGGTCTGAAGCCTTAGGGACTTGGAACGCATGAAGTGTGAACAAGCACAGCTCATATCGTTGTGAGGTAGCCCTCAATCTTCACCAGTTGTCCGAAAAGACTTCCCGTAGCTCTCTAAGTACACCAGATTTCACCAACCCCAGCTCTCTCCCTGTCAAACCCGCGTTCGGGATGGAGATCGAATGATGGAATTTTCGCAAATTATGAGGCGAAGTCCCGACCACTATACTCGTCCGTTCGGGAATTTCTTCGTGACAGCTACTAGTGAGCCGTTATGTACTGAGAGCTCTGGAAGTATGATTCCTGGACCTAGCGTCATCACTGGAAGGGTTATAAATGTCGCTGTCATTGGGATTGACAAGGTAATGATTAAGCAGAGAATGACGACCTATCTGACTATGTTCGCTCATGGGGGTCATGTAGTCCAAACCGGCACTATGCGAAGGAGATGTACAGTGAGATACTTGAGTTTACCAAGATGTCCCTTGTCGCTCTCGTTTTCAACTTAAATGTTGTAGACCACCCTCCGTCCCTCTGCAAGGAGCCTTGGAGCTGTTGATGATTTAGATTCATATCCCAGAGACGTATCGATCAATGCATGGTCTTGATGAATTTTGAATACGATGATTTGGGCCTTCTGCACCAAATCTCCAATCTAGACACTGAAGCGTGAGTGTTTCGCTCTACTCTCTTTGTAGTTTACTGATTGGATAAAAGGCCAAATCATCGGCCTCAATTCCTCTCAAAATCTTTATCCACTCGCAGATCATCTCCTACGAATACTCAAATTCGTTTTTAACCGCTTCGATGACTTGGAAGATGCTGCTGAGGAGTGTCAGATCCTGTGGAAGGTCTTGGCTCTGTTACCCAAGTCTTCCCTCGAATTATATCTGACGTACTCAACGACACAATCAAAAACAGCCCAGAGCATCCTCGTGAAAAGTATCCGTAGGCATCTCGAATTTCCAAGCCACGCGTTGCTGTTCCTACTGGGAAAAAAGCTCTCTATGAAGACCAACCCACGAATTTTATATAACACTTTCCGCGTCGAAGTATGCCATATCTTCCTCTTTATCACAAAAGTCGGTCGAAGAAGTATTAGTCTATCACCTCGACGTGCATATCTTGACGCCGTACTACGATGAATCCCATATATTGGACATTCTCTTTCGCTTGGTCATCCAAGCTTTCTTGTCTCACGGCGACCTTCGCTCAGTTCTTCCGCTTGATCAAAAACTTCTCTATCATAAAAAATCGGTCCGACTTTACCAAATTTAGAATCTCATAAACTGGGCTGTTTTTTGAGGCCAATCTCTGCTTCGTGTTTTTAAAAATGCTATTGCCAGGACTCGAGGTTGTACGTCGACTTGTCTCTCCCATCCTTTCTCTAACACGTCGGAAATACATTGCTGACGCCAAGTGGATTCAAAAAGATACTCATAGTTTTATAATGTATACTCATTGTTTTATAATATATACTCCATGGCATCAGATCGGATAGTATCCTGTGAGCATTGCTGTATAAATCTGCTTCAACATGGCACTACTCAAAGCGCTGACTTAGATTGATGAACTTGAGATAACGTCGACTCAGATAAGATCTCGATCCAGTCGCGTAGCACGTGATAACGCGTATCTCATCGACCTCGTGACCGCGTTGACTACCATAAACTTAAGAACATCGGACGCCGGACTTCAAGGACGCGAACTCATCTCAACGTTAGTGCGGCGCAAATACGAAGGTGCATTTTTACCTTCACTTTATGATCCGCTCCTACCAACACCACTGCGATGCCACCTGCTACCCACTCCGCCGTAGATGAGGCGGCCTTCATGACCGATATACTAGGCAATCTAGACGACTCGTTCTGGAACGCTGTGCCAACCCCCGAATCCTCACCTGTAAAACCACTCCCGAGCAAAATAATGACGCCAAAGCGACCTCCTGCTCAAGGAAAAAAACCCTCAGCGCCGTCTCCCTCCAAGGTGTATTCAGCAGGAGATGTCGATCTGGCTGCACTACTGGAAGGTGCAGAAGATTGGGATTGGGATGACGCAGCATCAGACATTCTATCCCCTAAAAGGTCGCCCATAAAGAAAAGAGTGAGGCGTTGCATGTCAGACGTGTTGTTTCGTGCTGAATATCTTATTCTTAGTCTTATATCCAATCTCCCACAACATATGTTCCCGAGCCATGTACACGGTGTATTGTTGAATCGATCTCGTCCGAATCTAGCGACCATATCCAGAAGGTAATTTTATGCAGTAGCCCCTTGTGTTACAATAAGACAACCTTCTGTAGGATTTGATAGTAAAGATTGATTCCAGCGAGGAGCGCCGAAGAGTAATTCTGCGCGATGACTGGGTAATTACAGACGTTCGGGTTGGCGATACCATCAATATTTTGGGAACTTTCACTCTTGCAGCAACATCTTCGTCATCTATCACTCAATCAATCACGATCACTGCGAAATCAAATATTCTCATTCTTCATCCCGATCTTCTCCTTACCGCAACTGCGATATCCAATGCTCCTCAGTGCCGACGTAAACCTCTTCTATCGAACCTTGTCCGGTCCACGAGCGATACTACACCCGCGCTTGTCTGGGGGAACATGCTTCATGAAGTTATGCAATCATGTCTGAGTGAAAACCGATGGGAATCGATTTGGGTTGATCAAAAGATTGACGAAGTCATTTTCAAAGGTCTCAACGAGCTTGTCAAGATTGACGTGACGATTGAAGAAGCTAAACGCGAGGTCACCACCAGGGCTAAAGGATTGCTAGTATTTTCAGAACGTTACATCTCTGACTTTCCTAGAGTAAGAAGTCTCCGACTTGCCATGATCTCGCTAACGGTGCAATTTAGCGCGATGCTATCCTTACGAATACGCGCACGGGCAAACAGCAAGGAGATTCCTTGCTAGCTGTCGCAGAGCTGCTTGACATTGAAGAAGATATATGGTCACCTACCTACGGCCTCAAGGGCAAACTAGATGCTACTGTGAATGCCATCGTCTCCGATCCCAATCCTCCATTTGCGCCCGTGCTATCAGGTGGACCCAAGCCTCTTGAGATCAAGACCGGACGTGCTGTAGCAGGGATGGAGCATCGTGCCCAGACCATGCTATATACCCTCCTCTCTGCCGAGCGATACGGAGTTGAGGTCTCTTCTGGTCTCTTGTACTACACGCAAAGCGAGGAGGTAACGAGGGTGCCGGCTGGCCGCAACGAGATACGTGGTCTTCTGATCGGAAGAAACGAGATGGCCGCCTATATGATGCGAAGAAAGACAACTGCACCTGAAGAAGGAGCAGTCTCAGTCTCTGAGCCATTTTTACCACCGACTATTGATGATGAACGGGTGTGTAAGAAGTGTTACGCACTAGACATCTGTATGTTGTATCGCAAGGTAGATCACCGCCAACTTTTAACGTAGGGTCTTTCTGAGAATTCTTTGCATAGGCTGCTGAAGGTGCTGAGGACACAACGTCCCCAATTGCAGATATCTATGATCTCAAGACTTCTCACCTTACCCCAGCTAGGGTACAATTTTTCAAACAATGGGAAGCCCTTATCTCGTTGGAGGAGCAGGATCTCGTTCGATTTAGAAAGGAGTTATGGACGATGGGCTCGGTAGAAAGGGAGCTGAAGGGTCGTTGCTTCGGCTCTATGGTCATTGATCCATCGTTTGAATCTGCCGCACCCAATGACGTGGCGGCGGCCGATAGCAAGATCCATCGCTTCACCTATCGATTCGTGCGACAATCGGACGAAGGCGAGTCAGCGTCCCTTCTCAATGGTCATATCAACATAGGAGACCCTGTTACCGTCTCCGTCGAACCAAGATTACTAGCCCTTGCTCGAGGATTCATACTCGCGCTCACCCCAACGGACGTAGTCGTCGGTGTCGACCATAGATTGTCTGTAGACAGCATTGCAAAACGCTTGTCGACAACACCTAGTCGTTCTCAACCAGTCATTTTCCGCATTGATAAGGATGAATTCTCCGCTGCCATGGGCAGGATCCGCGACAATCTTGCGCAGCTCTTCTATGCAGATGGTGATACTCGCCGTCTCGAGTTGGTCGTCGACATGAAATATCCGGTCTTCAACAAAGATTTTCCAGAGCTTTCGCCGGACCTCCTCTCCCACTCCGCTCATTTGAACGCGAACCAAGCACAAGCGATGAGGAAGGTCCTGACGGCGCAAGATTATGCTTTGATCCTTGGTATGCCCGGTACGGGGAAGACGACGGTGATTGCTGCGATGATTGAAACTTTGGTGGCGATGGGGAAAACAGTGCTCTTGACATCATATACACACTCTGCTGTTGATACCATCCTGGCAAAATTGTTGGATGCTGACTTCGATATTCTTAGACTTGGGAACATTGACAAGGTCCGTATTGTATCAGCCGTGATGACACATTGCTTATATCCATATATCATAGGTCCATCCGGATGTGCACAGATTTACCCTTGCATATCGAAAGCCACCCACGACAATTGAACAGCTGGAACAGCAGTTAATGTCCCCTCCAGTGGTAGCGACGACGTGTTTGTCAATTGACCAGTATGCCTTCGTTCTTCCTTCTAGAGCATTTTCTGATACATGCTTATCCTAGTGGACTGTTCAGTCGTCGAAAGTTTGACTACTGTATCGTCGACGAAGCATCTCAGATCACACTTCCTACCTGCCTTGGGCCACTCCGCTATGCAGAGACATTCGTTCTTGTCGGAGATCATTTCCAATTACCTCCATTGGTCAGTCTCTTTTTTCTCCTCTAATTTGTGCTGACCCCAAGAACAGGTTCGCAACCCAGCTGCGCGAACGGGCGGATTGGATGTATCACTCTTCCGCCGCCTTTCCGATGCACATCCACATGCTGTTGTCGATTTGACATACCAGTATCGTATGAATGAAGATATTATGCTTCTTTCGAACAAACTTATTTATGGAGATCGCCTTCGGTGTGGCTCGAAGTCCGTAGCACAGAAGAGTCTAGTCCTACCGAACCGAAAATTCTTGCGTTCTCTACATACGAAGGCATCTTCCTGCTCCAATGGATGCTGGCTGGAGGCGCTCATGTCTGAAAGGTCGGCCATTCCCGGCCTCAAGTCAATATTGTACTGACACATGTGGCTGAGCAGCTGTAAAGCGGTCTTCTTAGATACGGATGATCTTCCGGCACACGATTCTCGTATAGGCGACCTGGTCGAGAACAAGGTCGAAGCCGAGCTCGTCCGCGAAATCTGCGAAACCTTGATGAAGACAGGAATACGAGAAGAACAAGTTGGGATCATCACTCTCTATAGACAACAAGTCAAGCTCTTGACTTACAAGCTACTGCACCATAAGGGTATCGAGATCCTGACTGCGGATCGCAGTCAAGGACGAGACAAGGACTGTATCATCATCTCAATGGTCCGATCCAACGATTCAGGCAGTGTTCGTGTATTCTTTCGCTTTGACTCATGCCTGTGATGCTTATTGACTATTCAGGTCGGTGATTTAGTCAAGGATTGGCGGAGGATGAATGTCTCCTTTACGCGTGCACGGTCAAAGCTGATCATCATTGGCTCAAGGAAGACTCTCCAGGAGGCCGCGCTGCTTTCAGCCTTCTTCGACCTCATGGACAGCCACGGTTGGATCTTACGACTGCCTCCTAGTGCCCATCTGCTTCACTTTACGACAAGTCCTCCCAATACGCCTTCTAACAAGCGTCTTGCCGCAGACACAACTGGTGATGAGAATTCGGTAACAGGTCCTCCTGTCAAGAAGATGAGAACCCCGAAGGCAGAAGCAGGAATACTCAAGGGTCGGGCAATATTGAAGGACCTTGTCAACGGGACGTCGTAGGAACTCGAGTGTGATTCTGCAGTGACTTTGATAGACGAGGTTTCTTACAAAGATCTTCGTTCACGATGATAACCCGGAAGGATAAAGGAAATCGCTACTCAAAGCTATCTTACATAGGCCCATCGCCGGACGGGACTAGTACTACTAGTAGTTGTGTCATGATCTACTAAACAGAGCCTGTCCTCAACAATTAGCTGGTGATTCCTTAGATATAGGAAACCCATTTTGAAAAAGGAAACATTCTATTCCGTCTGATACCTGCAGGAAATAGATACACAAACCGCTGCTTCTATTTTTCCCTTGTATTCATTCAACGTGCACGAGGCTCGGACGCCCAGTCTGCGCGGTACTACGGAAAGGTACTTACAACTACGAGAGCTGCAGAATTCTATGCCCTGCGTACGCGGAGAATGTGCAGGCAACGCCGTTTAGGCTGGATTCCCCTATTAGGACCTGAAATCGTGCCTAGCTGTACTGGTGGGCCGAATGGGTAGTGCGAACAGGCAGGATTGGGACGAGCAACGTTGTTGCTTCTACTGAGTGCATGCAGTACACATAATTTGGATACCACTTCGAATAGGCATAACATCATCATCATTTATAGTCTTGATACATCGAGATAGATAGGAGGATAACGGAGGATAAGGGTGGTCACAAGAATGGAGATCAGGTAAGTCCAGCATATGCCCATCAATTATTTCCTCCTAACTTCTTAGCCAGGCTTGCCCAGGACTCTGATGTGCGTCGCAGCTGCCCACCAACCTTCGCAGGGGCTGCCTTGTTCGTGTAAACCCGCAACCCCAGATATACAACGTCATCTTCGTCCTTAATGAGATCACTATAATCCGATTCGATGTTTTTGTCCCCTCCTGTGTTTTCCTCATCCTTCCGCTGATCAATCTCGCCTTCTGTTTCGCTCTCTCCTTCGTCACTTCCTTCTCCATCTGTCTCATCTTCACCATTTCGTCCGTCGTCATCGTCGCCTTCCTCCACATATCTCTTTTCTGTCGGGGCACTGGTGGTGCCCGTGGACATATTATTAGCAACTTCAGATGCAAGAGTCTTGGTTTCCTGTTGAGTTTCTACCCCTTCTGCAAGTGAAAGTTGGGTTTTCTCGCTCAGGTTTAGCTGAGCGGCTTTGGTCTCAAGCTCCGAAAGGTCATGTCCCGCAAAAAAGTCAAGAGGAACTGGGAGATAATCCGCCATTTCTCTTAAAGGATGTAAAGAATCAGTTTCGCTATGAGGGATGATTGAAAGTGTATTGAAAGTACTAACGCAACGTTGAAGTCTATTGTGTTTTCGAGTCAGTTAGATCGAGTAAACAGGGAAGTATGACGTGACGTACTTGAGAGAATAGATCGACTTTTAGCTTTCTCAGTCAGGATACGGGCAAGATCCCGTCCTTTCCCAGGATCGAGACGAACCTATATGGATAACTGGTGAGAACAGACATTGAAATACCAGAAATCAGATAATCCCTACATGAACGACGTATTCTCCAGCTTCCAGATACACCTCAGCGTTCACACTGCGTCCGAAGCGTGTGACGGCGGACGAAGTGATGGGCTTGTTTTCTCCTTTTTTGTAGAGGATAAAGTCGAAGGACCAAGCTGCAGAGCCAGATATGGTTTTCCAGTACCGATCATCAAGCTTTGACAGAACGATGATGGCAGACGAGGCAGCAGGCAGAGAGATAGTAACTGTGATCGAGATGCTTAAAAGTGAAAATGATGATGTCTCAGAAACATACAAGATACATCGCCATAGGCCCAAGGCGATGGAGCAAGGCGCAGAGTGACTTGCAGCCATTGAGAAGACATTGTCCATGATGAATCTAAGAGCAAAGTCCGATCAATTTGTTCCCAATTATCAAGGAAGTCTTGGTCTAGAGTACCATTAATGAGCTGCAAATTCACAATGTAGAGAAAGTACTCACACTCCATAATGAACTCTCCATCATCCCCAAATACATGGTCTAGCACATCTAAAGCAGGCAACCATTCTTGCTTCCATTCTTTCGACCCGTCAGACCACGGTCCCGTCCACTCACTACTCCCCCAAGGATTACGAATTACAACGAAACGTTTGCCTCTGTACTCCACAGCACGGAGGACAGAGTACGCATGTCCGCCTATAAGGCCATTCACAGTTAGAGACGTAGCACCACTACGCGCAGTGTTAAGACTGTCGAATGCGCAGCCGAAGAGCCGGTCTGTATTTGCTCGGAGCAGCTCATTGGTCCAGAAAGCATCCGGGTCGAGAATGTCCTGTGGGTTCACTTAGCCTATGCCCATCAGGTGAAACCGGAGACCATTGATATACTTTTGTATATATAAAGCTTGTGACACCTCTGTGGTAGGAGTGTCTGTTAGAAGCATAGCACATGACCGAGAAAAAAGGAAAGCAAAATGCACCCCGTGAGGTCTTCGATTGCTTCTCCTGCCTCTCCTCCCCCCAATGAAGCGTAGTTTCCGTGAAGTTTGGCATACGCCTTTTCAATGAGCGGTACCCATGTTTCACCGTGTGTTCCTGATTTGGCGAAATACAGACTCTTTCCACTTTTTCTCGCTGATTTGTTATAAACCTCTTTGTCATGGTGATACAACTGTTTTTCTGCGAGGGTGAGTTCTTCAAATTTTGGAATAGAGGTGAATAGCAGGCTGAGGAACATGTTAATTATGCGGCAGTATAAAACATTTCACAAGACACTCACTCGTCTATGATAACGGTAACCCAGGCAGTGTCACGGAAGAAGATGAAACCATAGACACCAACGTCTTCATCTCGCTGTGGATCAGTAATGAGATACGTCTCCCATCATGGGCTCAAGGAGGACGTACAGCGACACAAAATTTCTCGACAAGCCCTTTGCATGTGGACATTGTAGCCAATGCGGACAAGAACCAGCAGTCACCCAGTTGGCCTTGGATGATGTCATTGGAATCGGCGCCGTTGATGAAGAATGATGGTTTCTGGAAGATCTGGGTCGCGCGCTGTACATCAGACGGGTCGAACGAGGAACCATTGGGTTGAACTAGGCCTTGTAGACAGCGTTCTTTGTCGTACTCGATATCGAATTCAATATCTCTAAGGACGTGAATGACTTGAGTTCTAATGGTCGTGGTGATCTCAAATTGGAGAAACTAGCCTAAACTTGCGATTCCTCCTCCGACAGTCGGCAGCAATCTCTGCAACTCGTGATTTACATTCTTCGAGGGCCTTTGCAAGTTCGTCGGTGACAAGGAGGTCCCCACGGTTCTGTTCCTGAGGGAAAGAGCCTACGAATGGGGTCTTCTGGTGAGCTCGGCGAGCATGTCGGCCCTTTTTGATGTCCTTCGATTTCGTCATAGCTGTAATGCGATGTGAAGTGAGATGTGGTGGGCTTGCAGCCATGGGTAGTACTCCTGCTCCGTTATATAAAATCCGGTGGCCGTTCTACGCCTTGGACGGATCAACGGAGAGGGACTACTTCATCAATATCACAAACTGATGGAGGGCAGCCAGGGATCTTTAGTTACGCGAGTGATAATTACGAAACCATCTTGAGTCGTGACAAACATAGATTGTTGGAGCATGCGAACGTTCCATGCGTGGGATCCATGTGAGTTGACCTAAATAGACACTCAACATTTAACGCTGGGTCAAAGTATATCGAGATGAAGAGCGCCTACTGATGATAGATGTGGTTGTTGTCCGCAAACATGAGCGTCAATCACAGTTAAGATTTCAATACATAATGATCATCATTGGTATCACGAACGAACTTCGCGGACTTTTGTCGATTTTCCCTCCATATGGACCACAATCGACATCCTGGCTTCTCTGGCTGACGCGCAGAAGTAGGCTGACACGCAGAAGTAGTGTGTCCAAATGAACTCATGTTTGACCGCAATCCAATCAACGAAATTTTGAATTCACATGGTACAACACATTCACCCTCTAAATACACAAAAATCTAAATAGATAGAACATAATGACGCGATGGAATTATTTGCGACGCACATTTTTCAGTAACCTACGATGCAGCCTTGACGCTATTCAAGCGCACTACCAAAGGTAGAAGAGATACGTTCTCGCTGGACGCGTAAAATTGCACGCAGTCGAGATGTACCTGGACACATGTCAACATCCCATCAAAGTGACTAACGCTGGATGCAAGATATTTACCTGAAACCTATCACACAGGATGTTCCATCAGTAACTGATCAAAAAAGGCACACAGAAGTCAGGAGGCTTACCAATGGTTGAAATTTGTCTCAAATTTGCCCAAAATATCCAGCCTCTTCGCCATAGCGACATCACCTTCTGGCGTCTCCCACGACGCGATAGCTTGGTTAGCAGACTTGGAGAAAGGTGCAGCGTATAACGCGAAAGTTGAACATGTTATGATCAGACGTGAATATGCCTATTTTCTAGTCAACATCCTGCAACATCATAAGACAGAGGCAAAACCTTCAGTAGCTTCGAACTCGTCAGCATACACTCCTTCAAACATGTATCCAAGAAATCCACATGATCCTTCAGAAGTTGATCGACAGTCGTGACCTTGGCCAGCTTGACTTCCAATGCACGCCAATTCGGCTCCAGCACCTCGAAAGTCGTGAACGCCAGTATTTGCTGGACGAACGAAAGCATGCGCGAACGGAGGAGACACACTCCCAAACGCCATCTCTCAAACTCGGGATGTTTAGGCAGCAGCTTACGCCATGGCGTTGTCTTCTGTTCTATCCACATAGACGCGAGCGATTGTTCAACGTACTTTAGGTGAAGGAGGAATCGGAATAGGAGCTGATACCGTAAGATTGTCTTGCGAGAGATGACAAGAGAAAGAGGGAATTTAACGGTGTAATCCAATGCGAGAGCATCGTTGCCTGCAAGGGAAGAAAGGGCGTTACGAAAGAGGTCTGTCCAATGCAACGCAACTTACCAGACATATCTTTCTTATTTTCTTTCTCCTTTTCTTTCTTATGTTCCTCATGCCCATGCCCACCCTCATGTTCACCGTCCTCGCCCCCAAGGACTCCACTAACACTGACAACCTTAAGCAAGAAGTCATACAGTCCACTATCACTCAATGTAACTTTCACGTCTTCCCGGAACATCATATCCTCCCCACTAGCATCCGTGTTCAAGGCCAAGTCCAATAGGTTCTGCAATTTCGCAGTCGACACCATTTTGGAAGGTTTCCGCAGCTCAGAAGCCGATAAATCAAGAAAATGAGTGAGGAAAGAAGACTGAGAGAGGAAGAAATATCGCTTGAGAGATCGAAGGCGGAGGATGAGCTGTTGATCCCGAAGTAGAAGTTCGAGGAGTGTCCTGTTCGCGTGCGAGTACGCGTCTTCAAGGAATTTGTAAAGCCTAAGCAAACGGTCATATCCGTCAGCAATGGATGCAGACGTTAATAAATGAGCCTACTTCTCATCGTCCATCGACAAGTCGTCCAGCAACCGATCTTGACCATGTGAAATCTCAATTCCGCATTCCCGGATAACGTTCAAGTATTTCCCTGCAAGCAGAATCTTGTGTTTCCATGCCTCAAGCAGAGGAGGAACACATGCTCCTCCAGGAAGGCGGCCGCTGACAATTCGAGGCGGCGGAACTCCTGTCTGTTGTCGTTTAGACGAGCCCAATGTGGAACCATCCCGAAGCTGGTTGCATGAGTAACATGAGATCAAAAAGAAAATCGACCACTTACAGTATATCTCCTCTCCCAATACTCATCAGTATAATCCACCGCCAGAATGTTTCTATCAATAAACTTGCTTTCCTTCACAAGCAACTCTTCATATGGGTCATCCAACTTCCCAGTGGTGATCCACACCCTCAACATTGCTACATACGGTCTGCCTGCCGATTTTAACAGCGTGCCATACAAAGTATGAGCAGTTGGGTCCCCAGACATATTCTGCATCCTCTCATAAATGATTGTAATCACCTCCCCACCCTTGACAGCGATTCCACTTCCTCCAGTGACATCAACGTCCCCTTGATTGATTTCCGAAAGGACAGCCTTGAGTTTTGCTCCATCAAATCCAAGAGCTTCATTCTTCGCATCATCTTCTGCGTCAGATGAGACCACAGAATCGTCAGAATCGTTTGGTGAGTCATCGGCAGTGGCAAGTTCCAGCACGAGTTGGTATATGAGTGAAAGGGTATGTATCGTGGGGTGGACATAGAACCATAATTTTTGCAGTGAGAAGTCTGGAGAGGTATTGAAAGCGTGCTCGAGTTGTGACAACAAAGTTTGATAGTCCTAAGGCTCGGAAGTCAGGATAGATCGAAGATAGTGAAACCAAGTCTCACACCTTTAGCATTTCTCGTATAGCTGCGCACAGTGCGTGATTCACTAGGCCAAAATCGAGATGACTCCTGAGTTCAACAAAAGAGGCAATGGCGGTGTAATACGTTCCTAACGGCAGGATACGCTCTACAAGGTCTCGCAGGGATGTGTCTACAGAAATATAAGCTCAAATACAGCGCATCGGGCGAAACAAACCTAGCGATGAAGCGACGACAAAGCGGATGCCTTGCAGCGGATCATCATCTTCTGGGGAGTAATCTGGGTGAAATGTGACATAAGTCCCTTCGATACCCTGAAAGCCAAAGAATCAGTGCACAAAAGACGACGAATACTTCCATCAGCGCACCATTAAGACATACAGAAGGTCCTCCAGTATCAACGCCTCCTGAATCTCCAACGGGACGCGATCAAGTACCTCACTCTGTTTCCCCTTCCCCTTAAACTTGGGTGCCATACTAATAGAGCTCACTCTTGAGTTCAGGGGTGCCCGAACAAAGGAAGTTTCCGCAATAAACGAAGGTTCGTTCTGGCCTATGTTGATGATGAGACCTTCAATCAGATCATAAAGCACATATACACACTCTTGCTCCGATTTTCGCGTGGAGAACGCGCAGATATACCAGTTTCTTCGTGTGCATCGTCTCTCGGGTCTCTATTCCTTCGGACTGACGCGATAGTCCCAGTAATCTGCCACATCACGTTAAGGATAGTGTCGAGGGTATAACCAAGAAGCCAACCTTGGTGTACTCTTTTGCAGAAAGAGTGAGGTTTTTTTTGCGCGTGCTTGGTCGAGCTCGAGGTGTGTAAGGATCTATTGACATTCTGGATTTTGAGAGTAGGAAACGGGATTCTAAACGAGGAGATGGGTCCACGTGCACTATATACAAAACAACACGTAAATAACGCATACACCAACTCTGGACGGGCCACATTTTACGCTCTTGCTCCATATCGGTCTAATATTTACGAGCTCAAAGACTGTAGAAGGATATAATTTTTCTCTTCCAGTGCCGACACTTTTGTAGGATGATGGACATCTAACTTTTGCCCAAACCTAAATACTTGCTCATAATATGCTCACTGACTGCAACCTCTGCCTTTCAACTCTTGGAGAACTGGCCAATCAGGACATTTATGCTGCTCAATACAGGACCATAAGCTCCTACTTCAAAAGGTTATGATATGATATTTGTCCCTTCTTCCCGGAGGACCACCGGTTCGTCATGACACTATCAAAGTCAGTGCCAGGGTTATTGGCAGAGAATGGTTGCTGGTATGTTGAGAATGGTTGCTGGCATAATGGGAATGGTTGCTGACGTATTGAGAATGGTCGCTGGCATAATGAGAATGGTTGCTGACGTATCGAGAACGGTTGCTGGCGCATTGAGAATGTTGGAAAACGCTACAGGATGATAACGGAATTGCAGAGGCCAAGCAGATACCACAAGGCCATAACGACAGCGTATCTCAACCCGGTGTAACAATTTGAGAGGTATTCACAACGTGATGCACCCCTACAAATGCCCAGTAGACCGCTCATAAAATGGAATCCCATTAGCAACGTGAAATTGCGTATATCTTTTTGTGGGTGCGACGGGTGCCCGTGCCCGACGGTGTGCCAACGGAGTGGAAGGGAGCAGTCATAAACTCGCTTGTACAATGCAAATTGTACAACATGGTCGGGGACAGAAGGCGCGAGTATCACAGGCCTGACTCGGAATAAGTATTCCTACCGCAAATAATCATGAGCGTTTTTGGAAATGCCTATCTTTCGGAGCCAAATAAGGGAAAGACACGTGGGAGCACAGCTTGTAGTAAAGTTTTCTGTAAATGCACTGCTGGACATCGCACTCCGTACTCTTCGAACTTCAATTCGAAGGCTAAAAAGCCCTTCTCACAAAAGCCAGCTCCTGGCCGCCTTGAACCATGCAGCTCAACCGCCAGGGTTAGTTTCTGATTCTTGCCCTTAGACAAATCACTCACGCTTGTTTACAGTAGCACGGATTCTGGCCAGATCTCGAATCCAATCCAGGCCAGTTGTTCGTCCTTCACACGCGGGCAGTATTTTGCCCTTCCGTGCGCTTGCAACGCAGCCCGAAGCATCTCAAGCCGACGTAAGTCTGCATGCTCCACGATCCGACCAGTTGGTCATGACGTCTTCGCAAGATTTCGCCTGTCCCAAAGCAATCACGATGGAAAGGTTTTCTCCAGCTTTTGGGGCGGACAACACTCGTTACTCTCCTTGGTGGTGCCGGAGTGTTCTATTACATCACACAGCGTGAACGCTCTCCAGGATCCCAGTTACCATTTGACGAAACCAAGAAGACCGTTGTCATTCTCGGAAGTGGTTGGGGTGCCACGAGTCTGCTCAAAACGCTTGATACGACAGAATACAACGTCGTAAGTCTGCATTTATATATCCATCCGATCTCTAATCTAGTTTCAGGTTGTTATTAGTCCAAAAAACTTCTTCCTGTTCACACCGCTCTTGCCTAGCGTTGCTGTTGGCACGCTCAACCCGCGCTCCATCATTCAATCCACGCGTTATATCACACGTCATAAGGCACGCGGTGTCGCTGTTATCGAAGCTGAAGCGACAGATGTTGATGTAAGTATTCTGATCATGGTATTCAAGCGTTTTACCTGATAAGGAAAATTACAGCCCGCTGCTAAGACCGTCACTTTCGTGGGTATGTCTCCATGACCCAATGATGTACGACACCATATTCACTTCGACGTCTAGATAACTCTGAGATCCAGGGCGCAACTACCCAAAGAACGATTAACTATGATTATCTCGTCATGGCTGTCGGTGCTGAGGTCCAGACGTTTGGTATCCCTGGTGTCAAAGAGCATGCATGCTCCATGAAGGAACTTGCTGATGCTGAGAAGGCAAGTCCTCTTTCTCCTTTGATTTGTCAAACGCGTTGACCGTGATGTAGATGCAAAAACGTTTCATGGACTGTGAGCACGCCAATCAATATAAGATCACGAAGTGATATTGATTATACCTGTAGGCATTGAAACTGCAGCATTCCCTGGGCAGTCCAATGAAGAACAAGAGCGATTGCTCCATATGGTAACGCCCGTTTTGCCACTTACACCCCCATTATACTGAGGCTTCATGTTTACTTAGGTCGTCGTTGGTGGTGGGCCCACCGGTATCGAGCTCAGTGGTGAGCTACATGACTTCCTTGAGGTTTGCCCTTAATGTCCCTCGGATTTACGATCTTCCCTTGAATGTTGTCGCGTGTAGGACGACCTGAAGTTCTGGTACCCCGAACTGGCCAGCAAGATCAAGATTACACTCGTTGAAGCCCTCCCCTCTGTCTTACCTATGTTCAGCAAGCAACTCATTGAATACACTGAGTCGACCTTCAAGGAAAGCAAGATCGATATCATGACCAAGACCATGGTCAAGGAGGTATGTTCCTCTATCCCTAACCAAAAAGTAGTTTAACTCGATTCCATATTCTTATTAGGTCAGACCAAATAGCGTTATTCTCCAGATGCCCGACAAGTCTACGAAAGAACTTCCCTGCGGTATGGTCGTCTGGGCTGGTGGCAACAAAGGCCGTAAAGTCTCCAACGACCTCATGGCAAAACTGCCTAAAGAGCAAACCAACAAACGTGGTATCATGGTCGATGGTACATTGCTCTTGCCTTTTCCTCTTCCGACACAGCTCACTAAGAACCTCCCTTCCTACAGAATACCTACGCATGAAAGGTGCCGACGGAATCTTCGCTATTGGGGACTGCTCCGTGACACCCTATGCGCCCACCGCGCAGGTCGCCTCCCAGGAGGGCGCGTATATCGCTCGCATGCTCGTACAGTCGGCAAGAAAAGACTCGCTAGAGCAGAAGATACCCGCTCTCGAGGTGGATCTTCTCAACGCCACGACGGATGAAGATCGTAAGCGTATCAGGGACGAGATCGAGGCTGCCAAGAGCCAGATAGCCAAGATCAAGCTCAGACCATTCCATTATTCTCATCAGGGATCTCTTGCGTGAGTGCCTTACCCTTGTTTACAGATAGTAAAAGGATGAGTTGGCAAGTTGCTGATGCATAGCTGGCTGTGCAGGTACATTGGTTCCGACAAGGCGATCGCGGATTTGCCGTTTATGAATGGCAATATCGCCACGGGTGGCGTTGCGACGTTCCTCTTCTGGCGCAGCGCGTACCTCAGTACGCTGTTCTCGCTTCGTAACCGTACCCTCGTCGCAACCGATTGGATCAAAGTCAAGCTCTTTGGCCGGTGTGTTTCGTTTACTTACGTCCCTCTTGAGACTGTTGGCTCATTCATAATCCTCGCAGAGATGTTGCTCGCGAATAAAGAGATTCATTACGATTTTATGAATTCGAATCCCTACGTTCTTTATCCTTATTAAGGTCAGTTAGATGATAATCAATTTACGTACCCTATAGCCCTGCCCGCCACATGTGTAAATTAAGTTTTCGATGGCAACTTCGGTTTTCGCATTGGATATATTCATAATAGATTTTTGTCGGCGCTAGAAAATTAGATGTATCAAATCTTACGATGGATACGGAGTCATGCTAATCAGACGTGGGCATCATGTTTGAGATAGTATAAACACATGGTTCGTGTCTGAGTGTTATTGCAGTAATTAGTACGATAACACGGAAGAAATAATTGAGAGAATGAAAGAAATAGAATCATGGAATGTTGTATATACTTGCAGAGAATGACTGACCCTGAACGGATAGTGTTCCACAAGTACAGACTTTATAAAATTTGAAGACTCTTCGGTAAAGTACAACGAATATTTGCATACTGGAGTACCACGATTCTGTGCATGAGCATAGTGAGCTCGAACTACACGTGGTGTGTTCCAAGTGGCCAAGTATGTCCTTGTGTCTTGGGCAAGTACTCGAGATCTACTGCAAGTCTGTGACTGCCATTCCACTCAATCAGGCCTATGACTTACATGCTCTGCACAAGTCGTTTCTCCCGTGACACCAGTGGTAAAGTCACCGGGCCGCTCGTTAGCCAGTCATTATGGTTCTATGCATGCTGCCCGCTATAGCACACTCTTTCTGTTCAATAGAGCTCAATGTCAGCATTCCGCTGCTACCATAGTGAGTACCCTATACACGGATGCAACGATAGCTCATGATATCTAACAAAACGACAAGACAATGCCCTGCCTTGTCTGCATCGTTTTCTCATTCCCGTAAGAATGTCAAACGGGGTCGGGACATCAGCTACGTAGATGTATCCTTATAATACGGACAGAGGATAGCCGCTCGTCACACTAGCTATCCGTTTCGCAGTTGTACCAAAACCAGAGAAAAGGTCTCAGTCTGGCGGGCTTCAAGCTTGTCACTGCCGAGCTTGAGAAAGCCCTCAGAGAATGCCAATTGCGAGTTGTAGGGAGTGCCACCCAGTGCAGGAGGAAGAATCGGAAGCTCAGGTCGGCGAGTTCTTGTTCACGCCGATTCCAATGACATCCAAGGTGCACTAAGCAATTGCTGGTTTTTGTCTGCATTGGGCACAATGTCCACTTGCAAGGGACATGTCAAGAAATTCTGTGTTGCAGTGTGTTATAGTTGAATCCGTATGAGATGCATGTCTCCTTGCTAATATACAGCGCGACGAGCAAATTGGCGTCTATGGTTTCATCTTCTTCTGCGACACTACTTGGGTCATCGTCATCATAGATAAGTGAGTATCTTTTCCGGACATGTCAGGTTACCATTATATTAGCGCATGATCCAGCCTGCTATTCGCCTTTTTTCCAAAATTTGGGGCACTCACATCTGCGGAGCAAGAGCTGTACCATGATGACAAGGGACTTATAGCAAAGTAGCGAGGAAAAGTGGCAAGAGTTTGTATTTCGCCAGATCAGGAACGGTGAAACATGGGTGCTTCTTATCGAAAAGGCTTACGCTGAATTGTATGGGAACCATGGTTCCTCGAATGGAGGATGGGCAGGAGAAGCCATTGAAGATGACGAGATTGATGAGATACGTAGTGATTCTTCCAATGTAAGCACTGTCCTCCGTGTTGTAGAGTACAATAACAAACGCTTCGTCGTCATCCGTAATCCCTGGGGGAAGAGCGAGTAGACGGGACCGCGGTCTGATGGCTCAAAGGAGTGGACGTCTGAATTTTTTTCCTGCCTTGCAAGTGCTTGGACATACGTGTGGGAATATGGACAATTCGTTATGGAATGTCAGTCTTTTCTCTTATATAACTATCATGAACATCTAGACTTGAACATTATCTAACAGACGAAGATTTTCTTGAAGACTGCAGCTGAGAACAGTGGTCCAAAATGTGCTCGGGACCCTAATGAGGATGCCATTGTGTACTTAGGGCTGCGGGTATACATGAATAAGGCAGCGCCTGCTAAGATTGAAGGACAGTTGTGGCATACGTTCCTTGCTGGTCTGGCTAGTACGTCAGGGAAAAATCTGCCAGTAGGCAGTACCTACGTAAGTTATCCGTGAATGTACACCGTGACAACTATTGATTTTATGTAATTATAAGTTAGGATGAGTTGACGGGAATACGTCCTTTCGAATTTCCTAGATCAGTGGCCGCAGAATCTTCCGAAAGTTGACAAGCTAGTAAGAGGAACGAAAACATGAAGCTACAGAGTGAGTCCGCGACATGAAGTGCGGCGCCCAATACTTTTAAATCATCATGAACCACAAATAAAAAAAAGCTTAAGCCTCGCCGTGGCGTGGAAGTTTCAAATGGAAGTGTACACCTTCAAGCTTCGAAACTGACACGAGCGATTGTCGACGAATACATTGATATATTCGGTTTTGATGCTGAGTGTAAACAGCTATGTCCAGAATAAGGTCCCTGGCCATATGGAACAAGCTCATTGGCTTCGTTCTACTTCAAGTTTCCGTTGTACGAATACTATTTGAGTCCAGACTTTCCGATAAGATATAGTCTCGAAACGCCGTGAGACTTCGTCCGGGATACCGTGATCTCATCTGGTAATCGCCCTCGAAATCAATCTTATCACCGTAAATGCCTACAGCTCTGGCCGTCATCCATCAATACATGTTTTGAAGGATTGTCTTGCTTCTGGGCAGTCTGATGCTGCACCTTTGTGGAGGTGTTCATCGTGCATATCTATGAATAGACTTGCGTCTAATTTTGTGCTTCGTTTGCATCCACCACACCGCGCGACGTTGAAAATTGCAACATTCTTCTTGCTGTCACGTCAGACTTCTTATTGCGACAGGGATGCTTGATGCTTCGTTTTATTTGAGTTCGTGGGCTATCAGATTACCGGCCATGACAGGAACGCCGCTGCCAGCGCCCCACTCGAGTTTCACACGCGAAGGTCAGCGACGTCCAAGAGGGCGCGTAAAGATTGGGGTACATAGCGGAAGAGAGAAAAGTATTGAGGCGGATAGAGAGGGAAAAAAAAGAGGCGGAAAACAAACGGCATTGCCATATCGGGAAAGGATCGAAGAAACTGAGGAACCGATCAGCCTTGCGGAAAACACGAACCTGAGTGGGGTTGGGATGAGGTGTTCCTTGTCAGCCATGTACAAGACCCGGAGCTTTATATAGAACCCCCCTTCTTTTCATATCCTTCAGTTACGCCCCCACCATGTCCTTTAACCGCACAATAACACCGGTCACTCCTTCCTTGTCTTCCGCCCGCGCAGAGAACCTTGTACTCCATGTCACTCTTTTTCTACTCTCCGTCATTGGCTTCCTCGTCTTGCTTCGCCTCCCTCGAGCCTTTGCTCGTTTCTGGCGACCTTCTGAGTGGCTAACAGGTCACATTTTCTGGCACATATCCTCCCGCCGTACTCAGCGTGCTCGGAGAGTGTACGCGAAAAACTTAGCAGGCAACTATTCTGCAGAGGCCGGTTCAACGTCAGAGACGAAGGAGGCTGCTTCAGACGATTCACACACTCTTTATGTTCATGACAAAAGCAACAAGGGGCAACAGCAAGTCCAGACTGAGTTCGATCTACCCCCGCACATCGCTACCTGCCCTGCCTTCCTGCAGAGACTCGTCATGCTGCACCGTGTTCGGATTTCCCCAGGCTTCTCAGTTTCACAGGCGGTGATCATGACTTGTTACTTCGCAACTTTGATTTATGCTGGTTGCTACAAGTCGAGCCCTTTCTCTGACCCCGTCCGCACGGGTTGGGTAGCTGTATCGCAGCTTCCAATCGTCATCGCATTGGCAACCAAGAACAACATCATTGGTGCACTGATAGGTTTCACCTACGAAAGGGTAAGTAGCCGACCTCCCTTCATCTCCGAGGAGCTCGTAACTTATCGTAATTTCTAGCTCAATTACCTGCATCGTTTCATCGGACAGCTCATTATAATCGCTGCCAATATCCATAGTTTGGGTTATTGTAAGCCCTGGTTTGGCTGACCCACCTTTCATACTTATTCTTTCCAGTCTACAAATGGTCCATCGGTGGTACATTCCAGACGTCGATTAGAAAACCCTATGCCATCTGGGGTTTTGTTGCCCTTGTTGCTCTCGATTGCATGTTCTTCTTCTCCCTAAGCTTCTGGCGAAATAGGTACCACAACATCATGCTTCCCGTGCACATCATCGGTCTTATTATTACTATCCCCGCCGTATGACCATTCCCCCTCCTGACCCCTGAATACACCCTGACCACCAGAACAGATTTGGATGCACCAGCCTTCGACTATGCGCTGGATGTGCGCATGCATTGGTATCTACGGACTCGATCACGTCTGTCGCTTCATCAAGACCCGTATCTCCACTGCCACCATACGTCCCCTTCCTGAGATGAACACCACCCGGGTCGAAGTGCCGTATGTCAACGGTGGCTGGCGCGCAGGACAACATGTCCGTCTGCGCGTGCTGACTTTCGGTCTGGGTTGGTTCGGTTGGACAGAGGCACACCCTTTTACAATAGCGAGTGTCGCTGATGGTGAGGAGGGGATCATTCTCTTGGTCAAAAAGAGTGGAAGATGGACAGGAAGGCTATATGACATGGCCAAGAGCAGCGGTTTCACTGAGGCAGGCCAAGGACGCCGCGTCAAAGTCATGGTCGAGGGTCCCTACGGTTCGTCCTAACTTCTCTTCCCTCTTTTCTCTTACTCAACGTATCGCACCGCACGCACAGGTGGACCATGCCACTCCATTTTCGCCTCCTACTCCGCTGCCGTTTTCATAGTCGGCGGCTCAGGCATTACTTTTGCCCTTTCCGCAATTCAGGACCTCATCCGCGAAGATCTCGCCGGCCGTTCACGCGTCAAATCTATCACGCTCATCTGGTCGATCCAGGACCCCTCATCCCTGCACCCCCTCCTCACGCGCCTAATGTCCATGATCCAAGAAAGCGTCTACACGCCTATCCACATTGCTGTGCACTACACGCGCGTGTCTGCGAGTGGTACAAAACCCAGGCCACCCGTCGCACATCCGCAGCTTACGCTGAGCTCGGGGAGGCCGCAAATTCTGAAGAGTTTGGAGACGGCGCTGGCGCGCGCGGTGAGCCTTGTTGAGGATGCGAGAGACGAAAGGCGGGTTAGTGGGATGCTAGTTGGCGTGTGTGGGCCGGTGGGGCTGGGAGATGATGTGAACAAGGCGGTGGCGACTATTGTCCCTTCAAGGCGAGATCAGGTTGGTGGGATTGAGATACATGAAGAGTGCGTGTTTTCTCTCGTTCTAGTTTTTATCTACGTGGGCGAGAATTGATGTTGTCCTTGTTGTTTTGTAGGGTATTTGGGCTGTAGCTGGTCTGCATCCCCTGGCAGTCTTTTCCTGGTCGCTATCTTTATCATTATTCCTTCCTTATCCCTCGCATATTTCTATTCTTCGTGTTTGTTCCTCCAAAAAGATTCAACTATTCGACATAGATGTACGTATGTATATGGCACGAATTGCCTTGTTGTACTCATTCCGACTTCTTTGTTCATAAAGCACACCTATTCCCTATTTCGCGACACCCCCAACTTCCATCCACACTGCATATTCCGTGTACCATAGCTACTGTTACTCACGACCGATTTGTATGACCATACGCTCAGGTAGTTTTGGTATACAACGTGACTTTCGGCTTTGATCGAGAAACAATCGGGATTTGGAGAGAAAAAAAACTCGACTATGAGGTCAACTAGACTTGGCAGAAAATTTCAGCACCCTCGAATTCGTTTCGCGGAGGCCGTAGCAATTGTTCAACCGTCGATCTTGAACGAGTCGAGGAACCGTTAGATGCTTGACCATAAAAGTATCGCCTGTATATGGAGCGCCATGAGTATGAAAATTGGTACTTATTGCGACATTTCCGTTGAGAGAGTGTGTATGCGAGCGAACAAAGATCAAGTATTGGGATACGGAAAAAAAACGAACGACGATGTCTGTATCACCCATGCACAATGCCCTAAAGTCGGCCACCCTGGATTAGGGTATCACGTATGTATGTATATATAGAACGACAACATGTCCGCGTTGAATCTACCTGTGAGACGTAAAGCGGGTAAGATCTTGTTGTCTAGAAACCGTATTGCGACAAACCATGCAAAGATAAGCCATGATGAAAGTCGTATCACGACTCCTTGAATATTCCCGGCGAGGTGTCCACGTCAAAGCCCAACCATTGCCACAAAAGACGTTCGTCGCCTTCCTGGCCCCAGAGGTAGTATATTGCACGCCGTCGTATGAGGAAGATTTGCTGCGGAAGATATTTATAGATGCCTGTTGCCACAAGAACGACGGAAGCGAGAAAGATAGTCACTAGAATGTATTCAAAACCTTTCAATTCAATGGGAAGAGTAGTCAGTAAGCCAACGCACAAAGAAGGATCTTCTCCCAAGGTTCGAGCATGCTGGAAACGAACGTGGACTCTAACCATATCCTGCGGCGCCAGAAAAATATGGCAATGGGAGATTGAGGCTTTCGCGTTGCGGTCAGGTCAGGCCTAGGCTTCGGCAATGGGTGAGCAGGCGATGTCGATACAGCCATTGTGCAATGGTGAAGAGGTGGCAAGCGACCACAGGCTGATGAAAATATCCATATAACCAAATACAAATGCGGCAATCATTTCCCACAACTGTAATTATAATGGCACTATTCCAACCAGTCGAGACACCAGCCCCCCCTGCGTCGGTCGCTCGTCGCCTTCCCCCCATATATAATACGCCGCCCGTCGTTGCATTTGCACGAGTTGTTGGGGAAGGTATTTGATGAGGCCCGTCATGACGAGAATGAGTGTGATCGCGAATACCGCGACTGTTCATTGGTCAATTGTAGCTCAATGAGGTAGAAGAAACGCGTAGGAAACGTACGCAAGACGTATTTCTCAGAATCCTCCATCACGCTAAATGCGAACGTCGCCTCGAACCACAGGCGCAGACGCCACCAGAAAATTGTCCACTTAGACTCGGTTTTTGGTCTGCGCGTAAAGGAACGGTCGGGCTTTGGGGCGGGGAGCTTATCCATTACGATCACCCTGCGCATGTTGGGATAGAGGGAGGAATATTCAAAGACCATATGCATTTGTATGTGTTCTATATTATGGCATCTTGCTGAGACAATCAGTCTCCTTTTCTAGCAACGTGGAGCACGATGCGCGGCGTCTTCGCCTCAACGTGTATTTAAGCATCGTATATCACTTGGCAGTCCCACAGCCTCGTTAATAGCCGGAATTGGGCATACTTCTCTACGTCTTTTCTGTTGTCTACCCTCGCAGTGAGTCAGTTGTCTGTCCGATGTCGGACTTCTCGGGTGTGAACCAGATCAGGGAACCTTGAGCTCATGGCTCACGCGACCGGTGTTCAACCAATGATATGAAGCGTTTTCACGCTACCGTTCCGTACAACGTGAAGACCTCATGCTCACATAGTTCTCGGCTCCCGACTGCTTGAATAATGAGTGATATTGGGAACTCATGCGCGGATTCCGAGGCCCTTGTTTCTGCGAACACCGCGCCAGAAGGGCCAGTAAGTATGTTCAGTACCCCTATCAATGCTGGGACAGTAGTCAAAACAGCCTTGTCACATCTGGAGTACCTGAATAGAAGCTGCTTCCTCTGTGTTTTTCAGTTACTCTCATACATACATCCTCATCTGGAAGTCATTGGGAAAAGTATGCTCAAGTCGACGCTGGCATTAGAACGGTATCCGGCACTTATTTTGACGGGCAACAGAACAGTTGTATTGTCCCTGGGTTTGCCGACCAGATGGAACACTGTTCTTTTCCGAGAAAGTGTATTTATCCGTCGTACGCTGATTATGCAAGATGTGGTTGCGGTTTTGCAAACTTGTTTCAGGATGGATGCGGCATAATTGAGTAACGATCAACAAAGCCGATAATTTTTAAATCAACAATGAGTCTATGAGAGTCATTTGCATCACGAAAATTGAAGAAGTATACATTCGACTGTATCAACGATTTGGAACGACTATTTATGGCAAGTTAAAGGAGATGCAGTTTATATGGTGCTTAAGCTGAACCACCATTGCCTCCGTTACCGCCGTTGCCACCGTTCCCCCCATTCCCTCCGTACTTCCCTCCGTACTTTCCCCCACCGCCATTTCCCCCATTTCCACCGTTACCGCCATTGCCACCATTACCACCTGACTCCCCGCCGTTACTTTTCCCACCGTTGCCACCATTCCCCCCATTGCCACCATTTCCGCCATTTCCGCCATTTCCACCCCCTACACCTCCCCACCAATCTTTGCTTCCACCACCGATCCCGCCGTTACCGCCGTTACCACCGTTCCCTCCATTACCACCGTTGCCGCTACTACCTCCGAATTTCAAACCCCCACCATTGCCTCCTTTGCCGCCATTACCGCCATTGCCTCCATTGCCGCCATTGCCTCCACCACTCCACGATTGCCAATCGTTATCCCAATTATCGTAGTCTTTTCTCCAGCCACCGTTCCCTCCACCATTACCGCCGTTGCCTCCGTTTCCGCCGTTTCCGCCCCAGTTGTTATATGATGGACGGTATGGTCTCCATGGGTTCCAACGAGAAGGTTGATCCCAACTGTTATGGTAATTGTAGTAGCCACCGTAGTAGCCTCGCTATATTCAAAATTGATCAGCCACGACCATTATTTAGAGCATAAGAGACACGAACTTGAGCAAGATCATGGCTATCGTGGGTTGGTGCACCCACTGAGGGGCTGATAAGAGTCGCGTGACCCAAGATGACGGTAAGGGCAACGAGGTAGAACTTCATGCTATAGAGTAAGAACTGTTGGGAAAATTATTGAAAATAGATGTTGAACTGGTATGATGAGGTATATCTTGAATTTCATCGAGCCTTTATACATGAAGAAGGCAGTGCACCATGGAGTTGAAGGCAGTGTCCTGGACGGGCTTTAGTGGCGCTAGGAGTTGTCTTACTTAGTTTGAGGAGCTCGACTGACCCACATCAAAGGCAAGAGGCTGTGTAGATGCGCCACACGAGAAGTCAAGAATAGGGAACAATGTTTCATCAATAAATAGGAGAACAGGAGATGATCAACAAAGGGCATATTTGTATGTTATTCGATCTTGCTCCATCTCGAGTTGCAGATGTGTCCATTTTCGAGTACGAGTCAAGTGACACTCAAAATGTCTCCAGCAATAACGAAACATGTTGAAATCATAGTGATGACACCGCGCATTGAAGCTCACGAGTGACACTTGTAGGGTGTCGTCGCTTTAACCTAAATCGACCAAACAAAGAATTTGTAAGACTGTCACGTACATTGAGTTCAATTTTAGTAACCGTAATTCTTTTTTTTTTAACTTCATCATATGTGTGAATTTAAACCTTTTCTACTGAGTACATTGTTGGAAAAAGAGATAAAAAGCCAATTGTAAGGAATGCGTCATTTGCTCGCGTATTTTGTCCCGTATCAATAGTCAATAGTAGAATATAATAATATCAAACGTCGCCACCATTTTCACCGTTGCCACCATTGCCACCATTCCATCCAATATCTCCGTATGTCTCTACACCACTGTTCCCGCTGTTCCCGCCATTACCGCCGTTCCCACCATTACCACCAATACCTACCTCCCCATCTCGAACCTCCCCCGCCATTGCCTCCGTTTCACTCATTTCCCCCTTTACCGCCCCAATTCAAACCTCCACCATTACCTCCGTTGCCTCCATTGCCTCCATTGCCGCCATGGCCTCCACCATTCCACGATCTCCAGTCATTATCCCAATTGTCGTAATCTTTCCTCCAGACACCGTTCCATCCTTTCCCACCATTACCCCCGTTACCTCCATTTCCGCCATTACCATCCCAGTTGTTATATGATGGACGGTGTGGTCTCCATGGGTTCCAACGAGAAGGTTGATCCCATCTATTGTCATAATCGTAGTAGTCATCAGCATCATGACTATCATTGGATTGGTGCAACTATTGAAGGACTGATAAGAGCTGTGTGATTGAGGATGATGGTAAGAGCAGTGGTGGAGAACTTCATGTTGTGCCAGTAGAGCGAGAGATGTTGTAAAGATTGTTGACAGTATGTGATATGTTAGGATGAATGTATCCATTACTAATTTCAATGCGCCTTTATACATGAGGGAGGCAGTGCACTATGGAATTGGAAGTCGGCATAAGGCAGTGTCCTGGGCGGGATTTTGTGGCGCTAGGAGTTTAAGCGACCCACATCGAGGAAAAAAGCTGTGTAGATGCGCCACATCAGAGGCCAAGAATAGAGAACAATGTTTCACAACTAAGTAGGAGATCAGGTTTGCGTAAGACGGAATTACACATATGTTTTTTGTCCATCTTTGAGTAAGGATGTACTTTCGAAGAAAATGATTTGTGCCCATTGGACACTTTTCATTTACAAGGAGTTTACGCAATGAAGTAAGAGACAAGTTTAGAAGAAAGTGATATAAATATATGGTAAACGTGGATTTCCTCAAGTATGATTGTGACTATTGAGCACTTTCCATTCACAAAGATTTCACGGAATGATGTAAAAAGGGGTTTACTATGACAGTGATAGAAGAGGATGAGGTTATATGGCAAGGTAGGTTTATTACATTCTAACAAAAGAGTGTAAAAATCGATTTATTTTAAATTCAAAGTTATGAGTGTGATCTTCATGCTTTTCCACCGTTCCCTCCGTTGCCACCGTTACCGCCGTTACCACCATTCCCTCCGATTCCTCCGTAATTTTCTCCACCACTGTTTCCGCCATTTCCGCCATTTCCGCCGTTGCCACCGTTGCCGCCTGCACCTACCCCCTTGCTGCTGCCGCCGTTTCCCCCGTTTCCGCCATACCCACCATTCCCACCACTCCCTCTGAAACCTCCACCATTGCCTCCACTTCCGCCATTTCCCCCATTCCCGCCACTACCACCGTTACCACCCCACTTCAAACCTCCGCCGTTGCCTCCGTTGCCGCCATTGCCGCCATTACCACCATTGCCGCCACTACCTCCAGCATTCCACAATCTCCAATTATTATCCCAGTTGTTGTGGTCTTTTCTCCAGCCACTGTTCCCTCCGTTCCCACCATTACCCCCGTTACCTCCTTTTCCGCCATTCCCACCCCAGTTGTTATATGTCGGACGGTAGGGTCTCCATGGATTCCAACGAGAAGGTTGATCCCATCTGTTTCGATAATTATAGTAGCCACCGTAGGAGCCTCGCTATATTCGAAATTGAGCAGCCGTGAACAACAATTAGAGCACAAGAGACACGAACTTGGGCTAGATCATGGCTATTGTGGGTTGGTGCGCCCATCGAAGGACTGATAAGAGCCGCGTGGCTGAGGATGAAGGTAACTGCAGTGACAGAAAATTTCATGTTGTGAAAGTAAGAACTACTGCGGAGATTGTTGAGAGTGGAATATTGAGTTGGAATGAAGAAATTTATCATGAATTGCATCGAGCCTTTATACGTGAAGAAGGCGGTGCACTATGGAGTTGAAGGCAGTGTCCTGGACGGGCTCTAGTGGCGCTAGGAGTTGTCTTACTTATTCGAGGAGCTCGACTGACCCACATCAAGGACAAAGGCTGTGTAGATGCGCCACATCAGGGGTCGGGAATAGGAAACAATGTCTCACAACTGAACAGGAGAGAAAGTTTGCACAAGACGGAATTACAAGTACATTTTTTGTCCAGTTTCGAGTAGAAACTGATCATATCTTTTGAAATAAAACAACTATATTTTTTTCCCGATACGAGCAAAATATATTGAAGCTCCACAGAAAGATAATGGAGTTTAGGTTGGTTGTTGGGACTTATGCCAACCTTTCAATTTTTCCGGTTTGCGGTGTGAACAACGATATACATTCCGCTTCAATTATATTTAAAACGAGGTCATGTAATAAGGTGGAGGAAACATGATCGCATGAATAACAGAGTAAATTAAAGCTATATGGCGAAAAGAAGTTGTTACATTCCAACGGGGCAGAAAGTGTGGTTTATTTGGTTACATATTGAAAGCTATTGGTGTGGCTATCAAACTTTTCCGCCATTCCCTCCATTCCCGCCATTGCCACCGTTCCCTCCAGATCCTCCGAATTTTCCTCCACCACCATTTCCACCATTCCCTCCATTCCCGCCATTGCCACCGTTACCACCTGGACCACCGCTCTTGCTGTTTCCGCCATTTCCACCGTTCCCACCATTGCCTCCATTACCTCCCTTCGCATCACTATACCATCCATTGTTTGCACTGCCGTTTCCACCATTTCCTCCATTTCCTCCGTTGCCGCCATTACCGCCATTACCGCCGTTACCACTCCACGAGTTCTTCGAGCCTCCGCCGTTACCACCATTGCCGCCATTGCCGCCATTGCCGCCATTACCTCCACGACCGCCGCCACTATAAGGGTTCCACGACCACCCCCCGTTGTTCCAGCCATCACCATCTTTCCTCCACGCACCATTTCCGCCGTTGCCGCCGTTGCCGCCATTGCCACCGTTGCCACCGTTGCCGCCATTCCCACCCCAGTAATTGTATGATGGACGGTAGGGTTTCCATGAATTCCAATAAGATGGTTGATACCAACTGTTGCGGTAATTGTCGTAATAGCCTCTCTATAATACGAGCATTTTTAGAAGCGGTTTTTGCCAAGTATACCATTAAAACAAACCTCAACGAGATTATGATCCCCATGGGTAGGCGCACCCATTAATGGAGTTATGAACGCTGCGTAGCCGAGTATGGCGCACGTGCAGACAGAAAACTTCATAGTAAGGGATTGTAGGGTGTTGTAAGACTTGCTGAAAATAGATGGAGAAGCGGGATGAGGAAGTCCAATCGTGAATTTTGTCGACCTTTTATGTGAACACGCTTTAGCTCCAAGATCGACGAGGCAGTGTACTGAACGGGCCCATGTGGCGCTAGGGGATGTCTTGAGTTGTTTAGGGGATTGGAACGACTCACATGTAAAGCTATGTTCAGAGTACGCCACACTGGAGTGACGTATAGGAGAAACAAATCAACAGATGGATAGGAGTATATTAGGAGTCTGGCATGGAATGGTGTGGAATGGCCGTACAATAAATGTAAAGTCTGTCGCTGAAATCAAAGTCATTGTTCCCCAGTGGACGTAAGCGTGTCATTCGATGAGGTGTGTTTCCGAGACTGCGTTCAGTATCAGATTATCGTGCAACGGTTCACAAGGGCAGGATACAGAGGGAGGTTTTGGCTGCCACCTATACCAGACTCGTTGACCCTGGACCGTTTTGAGGGACATGGTATCCTATGCATAACAATATGGATTAAAAAATTTAAAGTGGGTAGGGATTTGTGGTCTTCAGGAGAAGGAATTAGCATAGTCACTGTTTCTAGAGCATTGGTCAACGTTTGTTGTAGACAGCATT
>JAGGAV010015667.1:0-33927 GCA_017657295.1 Termitomyces sp. DKA64 | reverse complement strand
CTCTGGAAGTGATCTGGAACCTCTGGAGGTGATCTGGAACCTCTGGAGGTGATCTAGAACCTCTGGAAGTGATCTGGAACCTCTGGAGGTGATCTGGAACCTCTGGAGGTGATCTAGAACCTCTGGAAGTGATCTGGAACCTCTGGAGGTGATCTGGAACCTCTGGAGGTGATCTAGAACCTCTGGAAGTGATCTGGAACCTCTGGAGGTGATCTGGAACCTCTGGAGGTGATCTAGAACCTCTGGAAGTGATCTGGGCCTGTGGGAATGATCTGGAACAGAAAAAGTGGTCCTAAAGGTGGCTAAAACCTGGATGTGGCTGAAACAGGACTGTGGCTGAGATCTGGAGGTGTGGCTGAGATCCAGAGAGGGACTGTGTAGAATCTGAGGTGAGATGATGGTGAAGGGGAGGGGGAAATGGTATGGGTCCTGACACCACCTGACCATCAAAAAAGCTCTTGCACTATCTATTAGGACCCTTCACAATAGGATGGCAGGTAGGGCCCCTAGCCTACCAACTCCAGCTCCTCACAGGGATGTGCCAGCTTCATCCAGTGTTCAATGTGGTCAAGCTAACCCTGGCCTCAGAGGACCCCATTCTGAGGCAATGCCTGGCACCCCCTCCACTCCCAGTGGTGGTCAATGACAATGAGGAGTACAAGGTGGAGGAGATCCTGGATAGTTGTCTATTCCAACAATAGCTACAATACAAGGTGAATTGGAAAGGTTATGGAATCAAGGACATCTCCTGGGAACCACAGGAGAACATGCACATGCTGGGGCTGGTCAGGGAGTTCCACTGGAGGCACCCAGATGCACTGCAAGCCATCTGGGGAATCCATCTCATCTCACCAGTGGGCCAGGCAATCTAGAACTTCTTTGACCCTGCACATTGAGATGCCACATGCTAAAGGGGGGGTGATGTCAGGGGACTTCCATTTCTGACCTCCATGCTGGACCTATGCTGACTCTCCTTAACCTGCTCCCCTCCCCTGAGGCTGGTTCTACCCCTCTGGGGCTTTCTCCAGATCTCTGGAGATCTCTGGGGGTCATTCTCCTTTTCAGGAAACTCCCAGAACTTTTCATGTTTCCTCATCAAGCACTTTCCTAGGGTTAGGGTTAGCTCTGGTCATCTGTACAGTTGTTTCCATGCATCTGCCACCCACTGATGCACTGCACTGAGCAGTGGAGATCCTTAGACTTGTTCTCTTCAGATTCCCCTGTGCTAGGTGATTAGTTACTATTGTATCATTGGTTACCCTTTCCACTATACTTTGGATTCCCCTCTGCTAGCCATGTGATTTAGCTGCCACTCCCAGAGGTTGCCCTTACACCCACACTCATTGATAATGTATTATCATTTATAGGTGATGGGTTTCTCTCAGTTTATGTAAGCAAGCCACTATGTTTTGTTGTTACTGTTTGTATTCTGCCATGTAAGCAAAACACTGTTCTCTATGTCATTGCAATACAAAACCTGCTGTCCTCAGAATTGTTAATTTATTGACATTTGTGTTAAGGTACACAAATTCATCACTTTGTCCTCTCTTCTCAGAATGTGTGTTTGTGCAAAATGTGCTGATAACTGTCCTCAGAATAGTGTAACCTACATGTCCTGACCTTCTGTATCATAAATGTGTGTATTTTCCAGAAAAAAAACAAATCAAAGATTAAAACCTTGAAATCAAGTGAAGGCAAGTATGCTATTTATGACCTTCCAAGTGCAAGGTCAGAGGTTCAACTCCTAGCTAAATGCACCTGTGTGGAAAACACCTTAGACACCACATGGGTTATTCAACACTACCAAAAAGCTACTATTCATCACATGTTCACTTGAAGGCTTTGTAGGTTGGGTCATTCAACAAGATACACCAATAACACATAGTGTGATGATGTAATGTGACCACCATGCTCCTGTCCAGAAAGAAAAGGAAAGGGTTGCTTGATGTGCCAATTGGGAGGGAAAAAGTGTACCCATTAAACCAATTGAGCTATAGTTTGGGTGGATTTGGAAGTAACTGTCAAGACTGAGTCCAGTTTGGGGCAGGCCAAAGTACAAAGTTGATAAGACCTCCTGACTGTAAGTTCTAGATGACCAGCTGTAGAGGCTGTGGTCAAGAAGGCTGTGGCTTGTGATGCTGGCTCATGTGGAAATGGAAGAATCCAGGCATGGGGAGGATTAAATAATCCTTACCCACAATGTTAAAGTGAAGGGGGAAAGCATCACAGAACCAAAGATGGATATAAGCAGGGATGACATGTTAGCAGCAGATGGTTGGGGATTTAATATGGTCAAGACTGTATGAACTTGATTGGGATCAAATTGTAGTAAATTAGCTACAAAGCATAACTGGCACTCCCGAAAAAGAGTTGGGCCAGAGTACCTAACCAAGTGTCTGTAATTAGCCACCCATAACACACTGTAGGGGTCTGACATACAACATTTTCATGTGATTAGCCCTTTAAAGAATAGGAAAGTGCCTTCAGTGCCAGATCACACACACACACAAGTATCCTATTTCTGTTCTGTTACTTTGCTTATGGTAATTTCTGTCCTGTTCTCATTCTAGATGTATTCACATTTAGAGGTGGCAGGTTTTCCTCAGTTTATGTAAGCACACCACTGTTCTGTGGTTTTGTTGTTACAGTTTGTTTTCTGCTACAACTACCCCAAGGAAGACCAACTGCTTTTGCTATTTCCATCCTGTTGGCATGTCTTGGCCTGCAAACAGTTGTGCATATCTTCTCATAATATTGTATGACTTAGAGAAAGCAGACTTAACCACATGGACTATGTTACTCTGCAAAGTTGGTAAAGCTATGCAAAGTAGTCATTGCCAGACAGTTCTTGTTGTGAAAAACTTGAAAACTTTACAGGGTCACATCAACCATTTCACATTACCTGTTGAATCTAAGTGCCCTTTGTGCAGTTCCTGTCTGAATAGAGCATTCTCTTTCACTAGAGCCCCCCCCCTGTATTGATATTTGATGTCTCCTCAATACCTTGTACTATTTCTTCTATACTTGCTATCCATACAAAAATTTGGTACAAGATATGATTACTCATTGAAAGGTGTTGTGTACTATGATGACAAACACTTTCCATTGCAAATAGTGTCGGCCAATGGGAGGAGTGTGTACTCCTATCTATGATGGACTGACAACACAGCAAAGACTGATTAGAAAATGTGAACCTTTGAACCTATTGAATCTCACTTACTGTCAAAACAGACAGGCTTCTGCTGGTATGTATGTTTGATCTGTGTGATTATAGAAGCATCAGGATCCTTACTATCTTAAATACCAACTTAGAGGTGACTGGTACTAGAAAATTTATATGCGTATGTATATTAGCATGCAGACTATAGCATTATTGTATCATAAAAGATCTAGATCTTGGGTATGCCGTGCTTCCAACGACCCATACCGTCTCATGGATATTACCACATTACCAATGTTCTGACAACCACAATTCACAGCTTCCAAAAGTAGAATGCTTATTTTTTGATAGGACAATATGGATGGATGTGTACAGGTTTGCACAAGAGATGATCAGCTGTCGCCATACCAGCAAGAAATACAAAAATGATTGTTCACACATATCACGGTGAAATTGTCGGTTTTGTGCGGTAATCCACCGGCTACATTATGATATCCAGATTTGAAGACTTTTTCGTTCTTTAAGTGACCACAACAAAGAAAGGCCTATTTGGGAGGACCGCTTTCAATCCTGAAGCGATCCGTTGGAGTGTGAACTTTGTTTTGTCATCATCATTTTAAGAATAGAAAATTTCCAACGTGGTTGGATACAACACTTCATGCATCTTATCAATAATCCTCTCTATAAACGCTCGTTGGAAGAGTCTGACCCAGCTCTGTGGTCGCTAAGCGACGTTGAGACCCTTGTATCTCCTGGGCCTGCTTCTCATCACTCCCCAAGAGGACGTGTTCCAGTCTTCCCTGACCGTCTGCCAATAGAGCGCTGGCTGGAACAGCTCCGGTATATGAATCGTCAGACACACAGTGAAAGCACTATGCTCTCGAGGATATTTGACCTAATCGAGTATAGCATGCGACGAGTTGGCGTTGACAGACATATCAGTATCGACAATACTGGTTCCCACGAGCTCGAGGTCAACGGCGAAAGCTTCAGTATTCCATTTCATCTCGGCTGCACCGTCAATGGACTGCCTATATCTCATTTTATCGACAGTTTTGCGCGATATGGAGAGCGTTGTCAGCTGATACCAGATTTGGAACATGTCGACCAAGACGAAGTTTCTACCGATGCATTCGATGTTGCCGGTCTCATTGCGCAGGCTGGTAATCAGAAGGAATGGCCTGCTGGGCCAGATGGAATCTACAAGGTCTGTTGAACCCCTTTATGGCTTCGATCTTGACATGGACACTGTTCTTTCTTTTCTTCATGCTCATGTTTTATACCCGACCTCCACTTGCAAGAAACTGGTTTTGTTGACAGGCTGGGTTTCATACAACACTGTAACCGCTCTCAAGGAAGGTCGTCAAACACTTGAGCCCATCACCCTCAGTCGTGAGATCATCGATGTCCCTTGTGATCCTCACTGTGACTGGAAAGAGATTCCTCTTTTCCAGATCATCGCGGGCCTGATCGATGAAGGCGCTAAACTCTCAGCAGCGGAGTTGTAATGGATATTGAACCCACTGTCATCATTTTCTAAAGGATTTGTTACCTTGATGCATTTGATATTAAATTCCTGTCATCTGGAAGATTTGTATTCCTGCCCTTTATTCAACACTTTATGGTAAAAACAAGACTGATAACGAAAAAAAACGTTATGAGTAATTCCACTTGATCAGAAGGGATTCTCGTATGATTAAATTCAATTGGGCCCAGAACCCAGATCGTAACTGCCGTTCAGATACGATTTTTGAATCCCCTTGAATATGGATGATCGAGGAAGAGATGAGTCAGAGTTCAAGCTCAAGACCGACCACGCGAACGAGGCTACCGCGTTCATTGATCTCATGAATGTATGACGACGCATCTTCTCCGGCCGCTTTAATCGTATATTGCCAAACTCCCTTTCTTGTTTTTGTCCATTAGGTGTAGTCAAGAAATGTATGCCACCTACACAGCCAATACCGGAGTAGAACAAGAGTAATAAGATAGGTCCATGTAAGAAACACTTCTGCTGTTATCGGACGGCGCAGCTCGATAGAATCGTTCAACATCATCACACTGGAAGAATATATGATAACGACCTCAAATCTGATAGACTACAGGCAAGGTATGATGATTACCGGACGAAGGAATATGGACTGGTTGTACAGAGTTTGTGGCCCGGCCTCAGATTGACCTCCAGGTAAAGCATTGAAACCGAAATTGTGAGATACAGTCAGATATCGGAATAAGGTGACCAAGTAGGAGAGGATGCATGCATGGGAAACGGGCGGAGTACATATCAGGTCAAAAGGTCTGATGGAGTGTAAACGTAAGTGTGAGCGGTAGAAGCCAGATTGCGGTCAGGAACATGAGAGAGATGTGGACCGATTTTTTGCAATGTTCGGAGGAGAGCCACCCACCTTTATGAAAACGCGTCTATCATAGTCGACGCTAGCCATTTGTTCATTACTGTTCTGGGAGCAAGCAGCATATATGGGACCTGTACTCAATAGAAGTGTATAGTTGACAAGACTACATAGTATATCACATCGGATGTCACGGCGCTTGACCGATGTCTTGAAGGTGAAGCACACCGTAAGCGATTAGTGGGCCCTGGAACTGGCAGCTCCATTACTTTCAGCAGCTAGAAGTTGCACAATTTCGCTTTCGATCTCGAGTGCCTCTTGGAATATTATTGCTTTTTCTGCATCATCAAAATTATGATATTCCTGCAATCTATTTGGCAGTTCTCCCTCAAGAGATCCGATAACATCGTAAGAGTACTTTCTTCCGGGTTTCCGTTTGCAGCAAGTCGAGCTTTTATTTCACGCTGTATCATCCGGAGGAAGGAGAACAAGTGGAATAGTGTTCGTCTCTAGGACTTGTTTCTTTCTTCAGCTGAATATCACGACTTCCATGTCGACGCAAGTGTAAAGACCTTAATTATGAGGTGACCAGCTAAGAAGTCGCTGGACTACTTTAAGATGAAGTCTCAGGCGATTCCGATACATGTGAGAAAGACACCGGCCCAACAAGCTTCGTTTGGGTGGTATTGTAAACAGGCACACCCGATTAATCCAGTCACGAAGTAGTCAGATAGTCTTGTATCGCTGCCTCGTTATTTGCATCACCAATAATTGCAATTGACTGCGTTGCGAAGACCGGGCCTCCAGAATACATGAGCAACATTCTGATACCTTTTCCACCAGTAGCTGATCTGAGCTTGCGAACGAAAAAAACAACCGTACTGCCACTAGTATACGAGTCATGAATTGTTGGAGATCCGGTGAAACTGATCCCTTGTTCACGGTACGAAACGGAAAGAAAGCACGCGGAAAACTTCAGGAAGCAAGAGGCATCAGAAGTTTTGCAATTCTTTGAGGACGCCGTCCGCCTTTGATCATCCTATTTGCAGCACAGAGAGGCCGTTACGCAATAAGGATACTATTCTTTGCTCAAGTCATAGTACCCTCAGTCGCGCTTCAGGTATTTCCCAGCACGAAGCCTTTGACCCGACGCAATATAGCCGTGAGGAGCCCAGTTCGAGACAACATAAGGCTTGAAGCTTGAAGCTTAAAAAGGTAGTTGTAATTAAATTGCCAGTTATGGATGAGGTCACCCTTCGACCGTCCATTGTCACGTCACACCCATGTCTTTTCTCCGGATTTTTGAACGATCACAGCTCTGTACCCTCTGTCGAGCACGCAGGTTCGCCAATACCGCTATATCGCGTGCAGAAAAAACAAAACCTGCCGCGGATGCAACTGCCGCAGGTTTGTCACGCCTATAGTCGCGATCGACATCCGTTCTAATTTGTTTCGAAGCGGCCACACCTTTGTCGTCGTGTACAAAAGACACCGTCCTGACAGGACTCAACTATCTCAAGGGCCAGCCCCCTGTTCTTGCAGCTGCGGACGAGGAATACCCAGAGTGGCTATGGACAGTCCTACAGCCTAAAGTATGGCCGGACGACGGACCGGGAGGGAAGGCGGAAAGGGTGAAGAGGCGAATGGAGAACAAGCAGCGGATTAAGGATAGAAACTTCATGTCTACTCAGTGACTTCTGGAGTTCTTGCTGTATACATTACGTTTTGGTGCGTCGAGTCATGCTACTATCCGCTTCAAAATTTATGTTTTTCCTCGCCATAGATAGGATAATGCTCTGTTGGTTCATCAGAAACGAAAATCGCGTCTGAATCTCAAAGGGACTGATTGAAAGAGGTGTGTAGCTAAAGATAATATATACCGAGGTAGTCGCCAACCCGAGGATCGATCGAGTTGCCAATTGTAGCTTGATTCCTATTCAGCGATTTGACTTTACATCATACTTACGAGATACTGTCGGGTGTGCTTAGCCTGCCCGAACTCCCTCACCAATGAGGAACTTCCCCTGGGCATGTACCTACATTTTTCCAATACTTCAGCAGGCATTATATATAGTAAGTCTGGAAGAAGCTGCACCACAAGTGTCATTTTGAGTTGCTCTCCAGGTTGATCTTGACCGCCCCATGTATTCAGTCGGTTTCCGGAGTTGGTGTCATTTATGACGGACGCGCCACTCTGATGTTGACACAATTGAGCCTCGACGCGTCAGCACGATACTACTTGACGCGAAAAGATCCTCAAAATCTCCCATGCTTTTTACAGCGGAGTGTAGAATGCGTCTCACGTAGGTGACCTTGTGGAAGGCGCTGCTGGAGGCGTGAATGTAGACGGCAAGGCCGTGCTTTCACCTATTGTATAGTATGTCATAGTATACCTTCCTCATATCATCTACGAGCAGAACATGTCACTTTGTCAGTCCGCGATATAACTGTCGCGTTCGGAAATCCAGATCATGCATAACGGGCCGAGCTGATCACCTGACTGATTAAAATCCGACAACCTTAGCTCCATCGCCTCTTTGGTGCACGTATCTGCCTCCTTATTCTCATCTGATCTATGTCTACTACCACTACAAATACCCAGAATCAGGCTACGGCACGTGGAATTGGAAACAGAGGTGGCAAGCCTCGCAGTGGAGGCAATCGTGGTCGAGGTGGACGTCCGAATGGCAAAACATCTGCGACTGTGCAACTTTTAGGGCCTCAAGCGAATGGACAAGAGGCGGAGAAAGGTATCGAGGAGGATGCTACGAGCACTCATGCCAGCGAAGATGCGGACGTGTGTTGGATCTGCGCAGAACCTGTCAAGTACTACTCCGTCTCGGAATGTAACCACCGCACCTGTCACGTCTGTGCATTGCGCCTCAGAGCGCTCTACAAAAGATTAGACTGTACTTTCTGCAAGGTCCGTCGCCTTCTTCCTCGAAAAACAGGTTTGACCTTGTAATATCCAATCCTCAGGAGCCTCAACCAACCGTGATATTCACGGCCTCTGCTGAGGAGCTTTTCTCGTCGTATACTCCTGATTCAGTACCATATAAAGACACGAAGCTTTCAATTTCTTTCGAGACTCAGGAGATGATGGAAGAGACATTGTTGCTCCTCCGCTTTAACTGTCCTGACTCCGATTGTCCTTATATTGGGAACGGGTGGGGCGATCTCAGACTCCATGTACGAGCAACTCATGGGAAACTCATGTGGTTAGTATTACCGTTTTTTTACTGGTGCATTTTCCGGCGTTGATTATTCGTGGTAGTGATTTATGTATCCGGTCAAAAAAAGTTTTCGCGCACGAACACGCTCTATATCCACCGAATGTTCTCCCTCTACATCTTCCCTCTATGTATCATCGTCCATATGGAAAGTTTATACCAAAAGAACAAGTCGACGGTGGGATTCACCCACTTTGTGAATTCTGTCGCGAATGTTTCTTCAGCGACGACGAATTGTACTCTCATATGAGGGAACGACACGAAGAATGCTTTATTTGCAAACGAAACGGGATCAAAGATCAATAGTAAGCAATATCCTAGACGGACTGAAGCCCCTCGGGACTGATTTGTCGCTGAAGCTTTCAGAACTATGGAAGTCTGGTAGGATATCCCCGTGCCTCACAATTCCCTGAGCGTGGCTTAGACTGTATAGGAAAATCACTTCAACACGGCCCATCATGCGTGCACTCAATCTCAGTGTCTTGCGCGCAAATTTGTCGTTTTCAATACCCCGCTCGATCTTCAGGCGCACATGGTAGAAGAACACGGTAGCGACATGTCTTCGCGCGACAAAAAGGATGCCCGTCGCATCCAAGCAGATTTCGAGTTCGAAGAAGTCGGACGCCATGGACGTCGAGATCGCGGTAGCCATAGAGATCGCGATCGCGAACCTCCGCCACATCACAGACAAGGACAGCAGGATCCTGGGCCTCCTTCCACACCTACTGTCCTCAGACCTCCGGGACCAGGACGCCGCAGGGAAGGTTTTGGAGCAAATTTGACTGTTGAGGGTGCGATTAGTGCCACCCCTGAGCTAAGTCGCCCGCCATCACCACCTCGAGGTGACGTAGATCCTGTGACATTAGAGTAAATGTTTCGACGTTACTACTGAGATATCTGGTCTAACCTTGCATCTGTCCTTATAGGAGGCATGAGATGTTCATTGGTCGATTACAATCCCTTGCTGCGAATCCGACGACTGCAGTTCCTGTGGTCAAGGCTGCTATTCGTGGTTATCGTGCCTCTGAGTCCAGTGCCAAAGATCTCATATCGACGATATGGAATGTCCTCGACCAGAACTTGGAACACGCTGCTAGTATTATCAACGCCTTCGTTGACCTTCTCGATCAGGAAGAAAAGAAACAAGATTTGTTGAGCTCTTGGAAAGGTTTCGAGATCGAGGTTGGTCAATTGTTGCTAGACCTTGAATAACAAACTCATGGAGTATCTCAGCAACGTCGTCAATTTCCCGATCTGGTTCCGACTGCAATCACACCTTCAGGAACCGCTGGATACGCAGCTATCACTACTGGCCGAGTCTTGAATGCCAAACATGCCACCGCAACGCGCTCCGCTCAGCGTTCTTCTCGGCAAGTCTGGGATCGTGTCGCTCAAGCTGCCAACGCGACCAGACCCGTCGGTCGGTTTCCTGCTCTGTCTTCGTCAGGTGCTGGCCCTGCACACCGACAAAATCAGCGCACAACAGCCTGGTCAGCAAGCGGCAGTGGCAACACCTCTAGCTCTAGTACACCACCAATGTTTATGCCTACACCGGCCCAAGCGTCCTCATCTCATATCACAGTCATCCCTGACCCTCGCTCGTCGAGACCACCATCAGGGCGAAATACACCCCAGGCGCCACCACCTAAGCTTTCAAACGCCTTATTCCCTGAACTACCGTCTTCTACTCCGGCGAGGCCCAAAGCACCTGTGAAAGGGAACTCGTCGCTGCAAAATATTCTAGGAAACCCGACGCCACCAGCTGTCTCAGCCTGGGGCGGTGTACCTGGGTCTTCTACTCCAGGAGAAAGTACTGGTGGAGATGGTAGTACCGATGTTGCACCAAGTACTGGCAAGGGAAAGAAGGGCAAAGGAAAACAAAAACAGACATTGTTCACGCTAGGTTCGTTTCCAACTTAGACATCTCTGGGTTTTATGCAAAAAAGTAGACGTTAATGACATATGACACTCCGACTGCTCCAAATCTGTAGCTATCCATATCGTATATCTAGAGTTTTTGATGGGCTGCAAGTCACATTTGTAGTCTCGAAACAATCTGAATTTGGTACACGGTTCGGGTATGAAGATACCCTAAAGTCATCAAAATTGGTAATTAAGTGAATGATCCGTCTAACGCGTCACTTAGTCGGCGTCCAGTTTGATGGTTTTTTTCTGAGTCTCCAATTCCAGCAATTTTCTGGCTGCTGCACGCATGAGTCGCATACAAAGCTAGACTCTAGTATGTCCAAAGTGTCCAATCCGATGGATATATGGAACAGAGAAAGATACTATCTACATATTGAGCAACTGACTATCATAGATGCAAGCCTAATATAGAATGAATACAACAGTGGTAGACATGTATAATGGTGACGTATACGTAGACAGCGGCACTTGTGTCCATCATAACGAAGACAGCAAAACATCAGCGTCCGATAGCGCCATAAGGAGATTGCAAAAGGGGAAACAACAGGGGAGTGGGGACTTCATTTCTTCCGAGAAAGCAATGTTTATGATAGCATGACTTCGTGATTTCCACACCAAAGGAAGCAAAAACCGGATCCCAAATGTCGCAGAGGACAAAAGCTTGGACATGAATCCCAATAGGCAGTCCACTAACGCACATGTGCAGCAGGTGGCACCGTAAGACCCTCATAATCTCGGACCACATCAGCAGTCCCCTGACTAGAGGGAGAATCCCCTGTCCCAGTGGTATGGACCGGATCACGCGGAGGCGGATGATAGTCTCGCGCGTTCCCAGGACTATTGTCAGACGCGACATTTTGTATGGTGGGCATCACGCTAAGCTCCAGTGCCACTTCCCCGTACTTGGGTGGCCCTCCGGAGTTGTCATATGCGGGGAGCACATCCTTGTCACAAATGTATCCGTCGTGATCGGAAGTGTTGACGATGTCTAAGACACGACGACCGGCCGCGTCTGTGTCAAGTGCACGAGTGCGTTGCGAGTATGGATATGGAGGGACTTGTGTTAAACCAGTAGTACGTGGGAAGCGTCGGGGGAGGGCAGGGACGTCAGTGTCCGGGCAAGAAGAACGCCGCCAGAATAATGCGCTGTTTCGTTTTCTGTACAAAATTCTGACATGTATATGGAACAAGGACAAGTTGAGAGCAAATTCGTCAATAGAAAATAAATGGTGATGATAACTAATGTGTATATGTACCTTTGAATCAAGAGCCCTCCAAAAATCATGGCGAACACTACGATGAGAACATATTCTAAGACAGCCTACCCAACATCATTCACTTTACTTTATGACAACAAAAAAGGACATGTAGACACACCTTTGAAACTGCCTGGCTCTGGTTACCACTAGCCGGCGGTGCCGTGACAGAAGGCGGTGGATCTTGAAAGAACGGCCGACTGCTCGTTGCAACATTGCTTGAGATGGTCGCTACCGTCGAGCTGTGCGGTGGGCTGAAACTCGACTCGGAAGGTGTTTGCGATTCCAGTGACGTCTGGAGCGCACGGGGCCAGGGTAGATACGTGCTACTCGAGAACTCTGTAGCAGCAAAGACGGAACTGATCGCACCTCGTTGAACGGCCATGCTAAAAGTGCGTCGAGAACATGAACCACGATGTACTCACGTTGTAGGAGACGACCAAAACTTCCGAATCGGCGACAGACGTCATTTTCTATTTTTGATATTTTCCCTAACTTCGGTTACATAATTACCCACGTGATAGGAAATTTCCCGAACGCGACCTTTGGTGACCGTTCTCCAGTCGACGAGCTTATTTTCCGCCAAGATGCGGCCAACTATGCAACTTCTGAAATCCGGGCGCTCGGCATGGAAGGGTATGGTTTGTTATGGCCCCTTTACCGAATCATCCTTGACTCTACAGCTGCAGGCCCATACTTTGTCGCTTTTCCCAACCTTCGTGAAGCTATTACCAACCATCAAGCGATAAAGACGCAGGCGCGATCATGTACAATACTCCCTAACTTTGTTGGGTACGTTTTCTCCGGCATCGCATGGTCTCTCACCGATGCTCATGTTCTATAGTGTTAAATTCATGGTACACAATGGCAGAGATTATATACCGGTGCTGGTGACGCAGGACATGGTCGGACATAAGTTGGGGGAATTTTCCCATACGAAGAAGAAGTTCAACTACAAGTACGTAGTTCGTCGTCTTTCCACCTGCGTGTTTTAACCGATATGCAGGGCAACAAAGAACAAGTAAAGTGGTTTTTACCCTCCTCCTTCGTCATTTCTACTTGGAACTTCAAGTTGCTTTTGTGTTACTACTCAATCAATTGTATATCATTCTTGCTAATTCAGAAGGTCTGAATGTGAGATTCCGCCGAACGAACGAGCAGATCACGAAGCCAAAAGCGCAGCCTAATAAGCACATGCTACCGAGTTTGAGTTCAATATTTGAAGACCGCTGGAATTCCGATAATAGTGGTGCTCACTGCATTTGAACTTGGCATGGGTCGTCGAAGTAATCAGAGTCGGCATGACAGGCCTGGTCATAAAATATAACAAGGGTTTCGTGCTCTATAATGCTTTTTGGTAGACTTCGTATTGTTTTGGTGTGACAGAAAATGGACGACATAGGTGCGTGATCAATTCCAGGTTTGGTTTAAAATCATTTCTCATATTCTCAGGCGGCGGACACACGCTTCCAGCTTCCATTGATAATTCTTGAAGTTTGCCTGAGAAGTGGCTCATATAATTCTTATTTAAAGTTTGACTGAGAAATGGCCCGTTGAGATGGTTCAGGGGAACTCGTCGAGACTGTGCTATTTGAGTGTGGCATGCTATCTCTTGATAGTACCATGTTGACCTCCTTGCAAATCATAGCATTGATAGCAGTCTCCGTTGCGGCTATCGCCTCCTTCTTTCCAAGACGACTTGTGAATCGTCCTCTCCCTCCTGGTCCTAGGGGTCTACCTATCATTGGCAACTTCCTCGGACTCCCACGTACCTTTGAATGGGTCACCTACGCAAGCTGGGGACGACAATTCAGTGAGCCTATGGTGTTCGTTCCATATTCAAGATCCCCTTCCGAGTTCCTTTCTCTAGACTCGGACATCATATATCTCAAAATCTTCGGACGGAATGTCATTGTCGTCAATTCATTAGAAGCGGCAAACGAACTTTTTGAGAATAGATGCGCAAACTACTCCAGCAGGTAATCGTCACTCAAATGACTCAGTTTATGTATAGAATACTGACTGTAGATGTTGTTGAAGACCGCGGTTCGTCATGTTGAACGAGCTGTAAGAAGCTGAACTGTCCTGCCTGCACAATTAAAGTTCTTGTCTGTAGAATGGAATGGAGTTGGCTGTTTACATTCATGCCCTACGGTGATGCCTGGAAAGCTCGCAGACGTTTATTTCATCGAGGTCATCTGTATTTTTGCACGGCGATAACTCATTCAACTTACGAGGGACACTTTCTAGAATTCAATCCTACCGCTGTCGAAAGGTACCAACCACAGGAACTCAGGTACACACGACGAATGCTCCAACGCCTTCTGGATCAACCGACTGATTTCACAAAACATTTACGAGAGTGGGTACAATCTGTCTTTGCGTTCTGTGATCGTTGATTGGTGCTTCAAAGTCTCGCAGGAGCTATCATAATGTCTGTCACATATGGTATCGATGTTCTGCCGGAGAACGATCCATACATCGCGATTGCCGAAACCGCCATGCATGGGATGAGCGAGGTCACAATTCCAGGAAGATTCCTAGTCGAGTTCATCCCTCTGCTGAAATACGTCCCTGCGTGGATTCCCGGAGCGGATTTCCAAAGAAAGGCCGGCATCTGGAGGGATTGTGCCATACAGCTGGTTGAAAATCCATTTGCTGTCGTACAGCAGAAATTGGTTCGCACCTTATCGCTATTTTTTATTGCACTTCTTATTGTGAGCTTAAAGGCCAGGGGAGAGACTATGGAGTCCTCTTTCGTCTCCTACTGTTTAGGAAATATGGATTCATCGAGAGAGACTATTGAGGTTCAGCAACGCGTAATACAAGATACTGCAGCAAGTTTATACGAAGGCGATTCACATTCCAGTTTGAAAGCCGATACCTTCTGACTTTATCAACAGGCGGGTCAGACACGACAGTTTCAGCTCTAAACACTTTTGTCCTAGCTATGGTCTGTCACCCAGAGGTGCAACAGAAGGCACAAACGGAATTAGATAGTGTTCTCTCCCCCGGACATCTGCCTGATTTCAGCGACGAACCAGCACTACCATACCTTTCTGCCATTGTGAAAGAAGTTCTCAGGTATGTGGTGAAGTCTTGCTCCAAAACATAGGAAAAGAATCAATCAATTTTCCTTCAGGTGGCAACCTGTGGTGCCAATCGGTTTGGTCCTGTTCCTTAGAGTTGATCTCTCATGTTTCTGAAGCGTGGTCTTGAGCAGCAGTCCCACATTACGCTACTGACGACGATACCTATAACAACTATCATATCCCCGCAGGTTCTACTGTCATCGGAAACGCGTGGTAAGTGATCTCGATGCTAATGACTCAACATTCTCGCACTGATCTGACAACAAAGGGCTATGCTCCATGATGAGTGCGTTATTATTAGTTTGGTACAAGCTCTGATCTGCCTCTGATGATTGCTAGGTCAATTTATCCTGATCCTGATACCTTTAACCCGGATCGCTTTATGAAAGACGGAAAGCTCCGCCCAGACATCCGTGACCCCAGCGTGGCATTTGGGTTCGGAAGACGGTGAGCATAAAAAATACAACGGAACCTTACCTTGACAGACTTATGTTCTGATAAAAAAGATTTTGTCCTGGCCGCCATATGGCGATATCATCGATCTGGATCGCCGCAGCATCCATACTCACGACGTTCACCCTCTCCAAGGCCATTGATGACGACGGCCGTGTAATAGAGCCTTCTCAAGAGTATCTCTCGGGCCTGATCGCGTGAGTGATACTCTCTAAAGTGACTTGGGAATCGTGTATCAATTCTTTCGCGTAGTCATCCGCGCCCTTTTAGTTGCACAATTCGGCCGCGCTCAACGGAAGCAGTGTCGACCATACGTTCTGCCGCTATGGTATAGCTAGAATTAGCCATTATTGTCAGAACTCAAGCACACCTAACGCTATGTAAGTAGAAGTCCTCAAACATAATATATTTGAGTGTGTAGAGCAAGTTACCGTACCTAACGGGATGTAAGTAGAAATCTAGTTAAGGTACGGTATCAATAACACAACGGAATGGCATAGTGTCACGAATAGACTCACCCGCGTAAATCTCCACCATTTTGTCATTGACCGTATGATATCATATGCGCTCAGCATGCTTCATTCCGTAGAGCCCGTAGACCAGGTGCCATATCCAGCCCTCTTTCCCTGGTTCTTCAAATCCCTCGGATACTGAATTTCCTCATCAGGTAAGAACCCGTATGGAAACGCAGTTTTTACGATTTGCATTGCGTCCCATCTTTTTGCTGCGGCAAGGTGGAGTAGTACATGCCATGATTCCATGCGTGCGGTCGGTGAGGTGGTTTTAGTATAGTCTTTCTGTATATCTGCTCGAATCCTTTAGAGACCAAGTATCAAAGTCTAGTGAGCATCTACAGGCAGATCTAAGGTCATAACTACTCACCTGGCAGAAGTGATATGGTACATATTCATCCTGGAGGTCAATGCAGGCATCTGCATGACATAGTTGTAAACTCAGCTTTGACATAAGTTATGTTGAACTGTTAGTGGGCCATGTAATCTAGCCACCATTGTGGTTCTGGGCATAAATTTTCTTGCATCTTTAAAAATTCAGGGTCTTTATGATTTGTTATTATATGGATGGGATACTCCATCAGTTTATCCTCCCACTTGAGAGGAGCTTCCAAAATAGCACAAGTTTCAAGCTCATGTACAGCATATTTCTGCTGTACAGTAGCAGATGTTTTGGATATAATAAACCTGCCAGTCGGCAGGTTTTCCACATTAAACCATGTACATACATCCCTCCTACTCCAGGTTTCAATGCAACACAGATGGGATGGGCCACCAATGGGACAAAAACTAACACGTGGTCAAATAGGAAGCTGTCACATGTTATTTCCATCTGCAGACCTGTATAGGTCATTACATCAGGCAAGAACTTTAACATTAATGTACTATTCCAACAAATTGTTGGACATTATTATAACTTTGTGGAATCCTCCACTCACAAATTTTTATCGAGGTTGTCATGGTCAGAATGAATACCATGCCTGCTGATGGCTGAGGCAGTCTATATGATCTGCATATAATTTGTATTTTTCCACATCAGGTAGAGTTGTTCAAACACTACTTTGAGGTGCTCTTTGGGCTACACAACAGTATTGGAATAGACAAATATATTGTCTAAATAGATATGCATAAACTCTCCTATCATCTCTCAAAAGATTGTGGTCATCAACCTCTGAAATGTGCCTTGCAGTCTCCAATCTGCATAATGTCACTGACATAGGTATCAGTAATTGACAAAGAAACTGTTTTAGGTATGTTCAAAGTGCAAATATACACTTGCTCATAGGCAGTCATCAGATAATTTTTTGATCTAAATTTTTCCCATGCCATATCTTCTTGGATAGCCTCTTGGTCTGGCAGGGGCATCGTGTCCTTAATAGTTTTATTATTGAGTTGGTGCACATCCAACACTGTCCTCAGCATACCGTCCCTCTTTTGGATGCATAAGAGAGGTGCTGTTTGTGAGGCTGTCCTTGCTTCCCACCAATGAGCCCATAAATAGTTCATTTTTCCTGTAACTGCCATTGCAGCACCAGGCCACAATGGTAGATGATAATGACACTGTTTGTCACTGTCAACAAATTAATCTCATGATTGACCTCTCGCTATTGAGAGACTGCCTCCTTCCTTCCATTGCATTGAGAATTTCTGCGAATTCTTTCTACCATTGGGCCCACAGCTGAGGAATTTCTTCCTCTGTAAATTGCCGCTCTCTTCCTTTCAATTTCTGATGGAAAGGTATTATGGCCTGGTAACCTGCTTCACCTTGAATTTCTCATATAAGACCTTTATTTTGCTGTCCCCTTGCACCACCAGATGTCCTTTATTGTAAAGATCACAGATAGAATTAGAGATTGGAACGAGATAACCTTGAGGCAATGGGAGAGCAGAGGGCGAAGAGCGAGATGAGAACAAGCTTAAGGTCAGGCAATGTTGGGAAAAACACTATGTTGACGCTACATTGAATACAAAGATGTATCTAGTCTTGAGTACTCGAAAAGTGTCTGTGACTATATCAAATGAAATAAAATAATGAGATGAACCTGACTGAGATAAGGGATTGAGTCGGGGTAAGTCTAAGAATCAAGGTAAAATGAAATCGAAAGAATGCCGCAAAATAGTAGATAGCAGGAATAGAATGAAATGAAGTTATAAAAGAGATTGAGGGTGATTGAGGTTTCAGAGATTGGGATTTGGGTTTGGACTTGGCATCAACAAGGGGTTCATGACAGTACTCCCCTCTTAAGACCATTCAATGTAGTCTTTGGACCTTGGGGGACAAGTGATGTGTCCAGAACAAGTGGTGTTTTGTGAAGGAGGTTTGTAAATTGTAGCATGAGGCTGTGGAGTTGGTGAAGGTGATTGGGGATGTGTAGGTTGATGAGGAAGGCTGGGGACGTTGGATAGAGAAGTGATAGGTTTATAGAATGGACTATCAAGTAGGAAATGAGGTGAGTGAGGAAGGTGAGGGTTACATCGATGTAAATGTTCAAGTTTTTCAAAGAGGTTGACAGGAATGTTGGAGTAGGGAATCCAAGAGTTTTCTGAATCAGGACTGTCAAGCCAATGGACTAAGTAATTAAGCATCATCCAATCTTGCATGAGTCAAGAAATGAATTGATTTCATGAGGTTGATTGGGGATGATTTCTGGTGGAGTGACTGTGGAGGTAGGCATGCAATCGGGAATTACTGATTGCAAAATGTAGGGTTCAAGAAGCGAGGCACAAAATATGGGATGGTAGCAAGAAAGTGAGCAAGGCAGTTGCAGGAGGTAGGATAATAGGACATGAGTTTCAAGGATTTTGAAGGGACTGAGATGATGATAATCAAACTTTTCAGATGGGTGAGTAGTCTTGATATTGTGACAAAGAAGCCATACAAGACCACTGGGCTTGAAATCAGGGGCAGGAATGTGGTGTGAATCATAAAATTTGGCCATATATTTGTTAGCATGTCCAAGTTTGGCTCAAAGTTTGTCTTGAATGATATGGATGCATGTTACAAGATCAGATGTGGCAGGGTTGGTTGTGCATTTGGTAAGTCATATTTCAAAATCAAGGCAATAAACAAATTGGTGTTGAACAGGGAATGTTGAGTAGACAAGTTTAAGGAGTTGTTGAATGACAATTCAGCAAGAGCAAGGTAATTGGACCAGTCATCTTGCTGGTAGGAAGTATATGCATAGAGGTAAACTTCAAGAGTCTGGTTGGTATGTTCTGTGAGTCCATTGGTTTGTGGATGGTAGGTAGTGGAGGGGGTTATCCTGGTATTGCAGAGTTGCATGAGGTTTTTGAGGAAAGAGGAGATAAAGGCTGATCCTTGATCAGATACTATCAAGTGGGGATGACTGTGGTGCTGAAATATGTGATTGAGGTAGAGTTGAGCTAGTTCAGGGGCTGTAATGGATTCATTAATTGGAATGAAATGAGCAGTGCATGTCATGCCATTGCATACTACCCAGATTGAATCAAAGCCAAGGGACAGAGGGAAGTTGATAATGAAATCCATGGAAATAGACTTCCATGGGCAATCAGGAATTCCTAGGGGTTTGAGAAGACTGTAGGGCTTGTGAGTTGTATGCTTGACATGGGCACAGGGATTGCAGGAGGAGACATATGATCAGACATAGTGTTGCAGAACAGGCCAAGAATAACTGTGAAATATGTTGTCATAAGTGACTGCACATCCAGGATAGCCAGAGGAAACTGAGTTTGTTGTGAGTGAGGGGAAGGAGGAATGTAGAGTCAATTTGATGATAGACTAGGTTATCTCAAAGTGCAAAGGAATCATCACCAAAGTTGATGGCATCACACCACTGAGTATCATCACACAGTGCAGATTTGATATCCTCTAGGAGCTGAGAATTGTTGATAGTGTAGGTGGAAAGAGTGTTGATTTGGGATGAAGTGTAGGGAGGAGTAGAGCCAGAGAAGAGCTAGTGAGTATGATAATGAGTAAGGAGAGACTTGAACTGGATACAGGGGACATCATCCCCTTCTTGAGGTTTGAAGTTGGGGTGTTGAGATATGGGGTCCATAGGGTTGGATTTGCCAGGCACATTCTGACAGGAACATTGATCAACAAGCTTGTTGAAAGTTCAGTACACATGATGTCATGAAGTATCACAGGTTGGAATGATCAGAGATTACAGAGATGGTGTATACTGAGCCAACAAGCCAGGCACAGAATTCACAGAAGCATTCAATGATGGCCAGAAGTTCTTTGTCATGAACTTCATAGTTGATTTTGGAGGGCAAGAACTTGTGAGAATAGTAAGCTACAGGGTGTAAGAGAGTCAGAGTCAGGTTGTAAGAGGATTGGAGTGAGAGCAAAGTCAGAGGCATCAACAGTGACAATGGATGGGGATTGAGGATTGAAATGGCAGAGGACTGGTGATGTTGTAAACATAAGGTTTAGCTTATTAAATGCCTCAATGGCATTGGGCCCCAGCCCAGAAAACTTCTGCCTAGAGGTTTTGGTGGTGAGTGCATGGAGGGGGAGACAGATGTCAGTGTAATGGTGAATGAATCAACAGTAAGTATTTTGAATGAAAGCTTGGAAGATAGCAGGCATATTAGTGAGGCCAAAAGGCATGACAATGTATTCAAAGAGGCAAAGATGAGTTTGAAATCTGGTCTTCCATTCATTGCCATCTTTGATATGGATCAGATTGAAAGCATTCTTGAGGTCAATGACTGTGAAACAATTACAGCCTTGGACACAATCAATGAGGTTGGAGGTCAGGGGAAGTGGGTAATGATTTTTCTTGGTGATGGCATTGAGACCACAGTAGTTGACACAAAGATGCAGATCATCACTTGTGGCAGATGAAAAGAATTGGAGAGGCAGTGGAAGAAGTTGATTGTTGGATATACCCTTTAATAAGCTGTTCTTCAATATATTCAAAAAGGGCATGTCATTCATCTTCTGAGAGGGGATAGATGAGACCAAAGGGAGGAGTTTTGCCATCTTGAAGCTTGATGCTGCAGTCATAGGGGTGGTGATGAGGGAGTTTTTTGACTTTAACAGGGTCAAGGACATTAAGATGGGAAGTGTACTGCAGGGGAACAAGCCAAGAGACTTCTTCCTTGGTGTCTGAGGTGATGGTATGTGATATTAGTGAGTTGGGAGGTGGTTCTGGAGTTGGCAGATCAAAGGGAATGTTGTTAAGGGAATCAGCCACAGAAAGAGCATTGACACAAAGCTTGAGTTCTTTGTTAGATGTGTACCAGATACAGGAAATAGACTAATTTTTTGCATACTTGCAAAAGTGAGAGGATGAACAGAAGAAGATGTCAAGGGGTTTGTTTGGGGATCCATAAACAGAGTCAATCATCAATAGTGTTGATAGGGATAGGGGAAGTTTCAAGGGCTTGGGGGAAGAGAGTGTCAAGTTGCAAAAGAGTTGGAGATGTGTGAAGAAGTTGCCCCACTATCAACAAAGGCATAGGAATTCATGGTTTGTGGTTTGGAAAGGACAGGGTAATGGGGATGAAGAAGTGATCACAGTTGTGAAGATCAAGGTGGGTATGGGTAGGTAGTGGGTACAAAGGTACAAGAGTGGACTGAGCAAGCCATTTGTCTGTCATGGCTTGCACAGCATAATTGCACTTGAGGCAGTCCATGATTTTGTGGCCAAAATTGCCACAGTATAAGCAGAGATTGTTCTCAAAGTGGCATTCATGTTTGGTGGGAGTCAGAGGACTGCAGGGAGTCAAAGGAGTAGAGCAGCAGTGGACAGCATCAATGTCCATAGGAAGGATGTCAGTGGTGGCAAAGGTTGAGGTAGTGGAGTTTGAGGGAGCAGGTGTAATTGTGGGCTTTGCAAGGATCAAAGAAGAGTCAGATTTCTTGGTGCTGAAGGACTTAGACTTGTCACAACACTTGAGTTTATGTTGGTGGATGTTCAAGTCAATGGATACAATTGAGGGTTCCCAACCTTTGAGAGTTTTTGGGTGATTGACAATAGTAATGAGTGCATCCTTGACATTTGCCTTGAGTCCTTTCATGAAGCAAAAAATCTTTGTTTCCTTGGTCATGTTGAGATGGCTTGCAATTTCCATGTATGTCATAAGATATTTGTGCATGGATCCAGTTTGCTTGAGTGTGTTGAGACAATTGTTGACATTGGTAATGAGACTGGGATCTGCAAACTTCTTGTGGAAAGTGGAGAGGAACTGGATCCAGTCATGGAGGAGGGGAGATCTTACACATTCCAGCTGATTGAACCATTCAACTGGAACTTCATCCTTCAGATTGAGCCCAACAAAGAGAATTTTGGCATGATCATTGGGAAATGAAGCTGCATTGAATTTGATGTTGCATTTGACTTCTGAAAGGAAGGGCATAACTCTGGAGTGCTTGCCATTGAAGAGGTGAACATTCCTCAGTTTGATTGAGTTACTGCAAGCTGACAGAGTGGTAATGGTGGCAGAGGCATTGATGTGACAGGCAACCTCAGCCATGACATCAATGAGAGATTGCTGAAGTGAGGCCTGGTTCTGGGTGAGGACACTGAGGATAGTGGTTAGTTCAGAGTCAAGAGTGGTAGGTGCCAAGGGTGGAGTTGGTGTGTTGCCAGGATTGCTGGTGCCTGCCTTGAATACTGATACTAGAATTACATCCCATTGCTCATTTCTATTTACATTACTTTCAGGTGTTCCCTTAATATCCTTATCCTTCCTTCCCACCTCTCACTCTTCTGCCCTCATAGTCTCTCATGTCTGTCATAGTTGTTACTATGATGGTTTCTGGAGTCAGACAGCCTTGCTAACAATTTTGATGGGTTCAGCTCAGCCAACTACATATCCACAGCATAAATTCATTGAGTGTATCCTGGGCTGATGTTCATCCACCATAATGTATTAAAGGCAAGCGCATGGCACTTCAGGCACTGGGCAGGAAATCACATCACTAGGGGATAGGGATGGCAGACAACAATGAGAAAATGGGAAGTGTGAGATGGACATATGTTTAAACAGGACCATTATTACCTGTTCATAGAGCACAGGTTCAATGAGGGGATGTCAATACTTCTGTATGGTTCTGACTGTACATACTATTCATGCAAGGTTCTGTCTTGTGACTTGCAATGCAACATGACAGAAGCTGCAAAACAAAATTGTATTGTGTGCTGTAGCAATGTTTGTGTAGTGTACACACCTGCAAAATGAAATGAATAAAGCTAAGAACTCTACCTATGGAGCAACTATTGATAGTTGTGCAAATGTCACATGCATACTGTGACACTCACCCCTCCTTGTAAGATAGATGCTGGAGAAAAAAGGCTCTATTCCAGGTGCTAATCAGTTGCACCAATCATTTTGTCTGCCATATTGTTTCCCTCTCATTCTGTCATTGTCCCAGAACTCTTGAATTGCCTCTAATGCATGGGGCATATCATACTCCTTTAGCCATTCATCCTCACTTTTGTCATATCCCTTCCATTGCACCAGGAACTCTGTGACCCCACCCCTTGTTCTCCTCTCCCTCAAGATACATTCTATTTCCACCTTGTCTCCTGTCTCCAATTGGATTGGCAGTGGCAGTTCTTGGCATCACCCAAATATTGTGTCTGCTCATGCTGGGATCAAGCAAGAGACATGGAACACATTGTGGACTGTCCAACTGTCAGGGAGATCCAATTGGTATGCTGTATCCAATATTTGTTGTGAGATTTTGAATGGGCTGAACCTCTTGAAGTCCAATTTGTGATTTGGCTGATTTGAATGCAAATCTGCTTGCTCCAGATACACTCAATCTCACACTATGTAATCTGGGACCTTGTTTACCAATGCATCATGAAACCTTGTCATCCTCTCTGCTGTCACTTCTAACAATGCTCTCAGCTCACCTTGCACCTCATGTATCCTATCCAACTGCATGTCTGCTTTGGGAACTGACTGCAAATTGACTGGGCCTATCAAAAATGTTGGATTGTATGCATACTCTGCATAGCATGGAGACAATCTGATTGCTGTGCTTACATGATTGTTGTATGCAAATTCCATAAATGGCAGCCAATCTACCCAGTCATCTTGATAATAGTTGACAAATGCCCAAAGGTAACTTTCCAACTCTTGATTTGCTCTTTCTGTCTGACTATCCATTTGTGGGTGGTGTGCTGTAGACAGAGCCAGTTTGATCCCCAATCTCTCCCACATGCATCTCATATACCTTGCAACAAACTGTGCCCCCCTATCAGAGACAATCTTCTTTGGTGTGCCATGGAGGCACCAGACTCACTCCATAAAGGTGTCACACATAGCTGCTGCATCATCCATTGAATGTGTGCTGAGGAAATGAGCCTGTTTTGTTGATTTATTGCAAACAACTTGTATCACATTGTAGCCACAGGACATAGGGAGAGGCCCAATGTAATCTGTGGATATGTGTTGCCATGGGCCATCCAGAATTTCAAGTGGTTGCAGCAGGCCAAATGGTTTCTGGTGGCATGGCTTGATTCTTTGGCAAGTCTTGCACCCATCTACATATTGCTGAATATATTCTGACATTTGTGGCCAGTAGTAGTTTTGTGCCACCAGCACCAGAGTATTTGCTTGGCCTGGATGACCAGTCAGGATTGAGTCATGATAGAGCTGTAGGATCATGCATTTAACATTGTTGTCATCTAGTACATAAATCAGTCCATGAAAGTGCACCAAGCCCCCCTCTGCTGCAAACTCCTTCAGCCTTGCTTTCACCAATGCTGGTGCATCTGCCAGCATCCACAATGGTGTCAGCTTCAGATCCTTCTGTGATGCCACATGGATCCTCTCCAACACATCCCCATCTGCCACAATTGCCTGCACTGCTGCCACTCTTGCCACCACCTCTGACTTGCTGCACCTCTCTACTGCCACCACCATTGCATTCCTAACCATCTTCTGTCCTCCTTCCAGCCTCTTGTCAGTCAGTATTTTCTGCCCTGCATTGTCATGGTGCTCTTGAGGAACTTTGTAATCTGGGCATTGAGACAAACCATCTGGGCCTGTGCTGAGGTGCCCTGGTCTGTGGTGAATGACAAACACAAAATGATTTAGAAATAAGCTCCATCATGCCTGTCTCCTATTCAAGTCATGTGTGGATATAAAGTATTCCAAATTCCTGTGATCTGAGAACACATTGACAGGATGTGGACTGCCCTCCAGGTAAGGCCTCCAGATCTCCAATGCCCTCACCACCAACAACAATTCCTTATTGTGCACATCATAGTTGCACTCTGCTGGCTGCATAGCTTTGGAAAAGAATGCCACTCCCCATCCTCTACTCTCTGTGACAGGACTGCTCCTACCGCAAAGTCTGACACATCTGTCTCTATATAAAATGGTGCATCTGTATTTGGCATTACCAACACTGGGGCCTTGACAAATGCCATCTTCAGTGCTTCAAATGCTTTCTGCTCCACCTCCCCCCACCTCCACAAACAGTCTTTCCTCTTGAGGGCTTCCAGCAGCTGCAAAATTGTTGCATAGTTCTCAACAAATCACCAATAAAAATTACAGAAGCTGAGAAACTAGTTTACATGTCACACATTGCATGGAACTGGCCAGTCCATGACACCACTGACTTTCACTGGGTCCATACTGACATGGCCTGGGCTAATCTTCAGCCCAAGGTGTTCCACCTCCATAGTATGAAAATGACACTTCTCTGGTTTTAGAAACAGATCAGCTTCCTGTAGTTGCTGCAAAACTTTGCAAACATGTGCAGCATGCTGTGCTGGGTCCTCTGAGAAAGTAATGACATTGTTGAGGTACAGTACCACATACACATCCACCAGATTAAGGAACAGCTTGTTAACCATGCATTGGAAGGCTGCAGGTGCATTGCAAAGGCCAAACTGCATGACCAAAAATTTGAACTGACCATATCAGGTCTGGAATGATGTTTTCCACTCACCACCTTCTCAAATCCTGACATTGTAAGAGCCCCATCACATATCAAGTGTTGTGAATACTTTTGCTGCCTTGAGCTGATCCAAAAGCTCATTTGTGAGTGGAATTGGGTAAGCATCTGGTTTTGTGCCTGCATTTATTGCCTGAAAGTCTATGACTAGCCATAGTGACCCATCTTTTTTCTTGACAAAGAAAACTGGTGCTTTGCAGGGCATGCTGGATGATCAAATGTACCCTTTTGCCAAATTCTTGTTGATAAACTGATGCAGTGCCTGTAATTCTGCTGGTGCTAGCTGGTACAACTTTCCTGGTGGTGGAACCTTGGCCCCATCTACCAACTCAATGTTCAGGTCATGCTTTCAATGGCCAGGTAGGCATTCTGATTTGTGTTTATCAAAGATGCACCACACTTTTCTGCTGCCACTGTCAGGGGACTACCCCTTCTCCAACCTCCACCCCTGTTGGACACCAATTCTCCTGGCCTGTTTCTGCTTTCCCAAGGCTTATATGACAACTCTAAAGCATTCTACAGGTCTCTGGAGATCTCTGGAGACCCCTGAAACTTTTCATAATCCATTATTGCATACTTTGGCTAACTCCAGTCACCTATCCAGTCATTCCCATGCCTCTGCCACCCCCTGATGTGCTGCACTGAGCTGAGGAGATCCTTAGACTTGTTCTCTTTGGATTCCCCTCTGCTAGGTGATTAGTCTACTATTTGTATTATCTATTACATATCTAATACTCTTTGGATTCCTCTCTGCTAGCTGTGTGACTTAGCCACCACTCCCAGAGGTCACCCTTACAGCAGAAGAAGTCTCTTACCCTGGTCTGGAAGCCCCTCATAGCCTGCATGGAAGCTCTGAGCCACTATTTGTTGCTTCTCCACCAGGCTTAAGCACCTGTGGAACTCTATGTCTCAGCTGGCTAATCCAGATAATCCCTTGGCCCTGCAGGATGAGGCCTGGACTCACCTGCTACACCTAGAGAACCAAGTGAAATTAACCCAATCCTCCCTCACACACCACATGACTGAACTCTCCACCCTCTGCCAAACCACCAAACTCATCTCTCAGTCCCTCCAGGCACTACTAGAGTGCCTGACCCCTACCTCCATGCCAATCCCAGCTATGGAGACTCTGGTGGCTTCTGTTGCCTCCCTGGCAGCTCCAGTAGCTCCCCAAGTGTGCATTCCCTGCCCCATGCTCCCAGACACTTATGATGGTGACTGCTCTGGTGGGGAGCATTTCCTCCAATTCTGTCTCACCTACATCCATCTCAGTAGGGATGCCTTTGATTCAGATGCACTGAAAATAGCCTGGGTCTTGTCATACATAAAGATGGGGTGCACCTCCACCTATGTGCTATGGGTGGTATCAACATCCTGGAGGTGTCAAGAGTGTCAGGTTCTGCTGACTATGGGGGCTCAGCTACACTAGGCAAGTCCTTACTAGGCAGACACAATGTCCTGCACTTAAAACCTAGTGCTTTGGGATGGTGTGAACTGGAGGAGCTTGCAAGGGAGAGCTAAGGGGAGCAGTCTGAGCAAGTCTGGAGTGGTCCAGGAAGGTCTAAGACCAAGTATGTGAGATGTTTGAGCTTGGGCAGGTGTAAGGAACATGTTTGTAGGTGCATAATAGACTGCAGATAAATGGAGGCTTCAGGATTGGTGAGAGTGGAGCTGGAGTTTGATGGGGAATCAATCAAGATGTGATGGGTTCTGGGGCTGAGCAGGGTGAGGTCTGGGGGTTTGTAAGAATGTTCAGGGTTCATAGTGCATGCATGGAGTTTGTACTGATGTTGGATATGAAGAGGACTTAGAGAAACAAGGAAATATAGACAATCAAGATGAGATGGAGGCAAGATGAGACAAAGTGGAGAAATAAGATAGATTTGAGACCAGAAGATAGAAACAGAGAGAGAAGAGACATGAGACACAAGTAACCACTTAATGTAAATATCAAGACTAGAGTATGAGGGGTTACTTTATGACTTATATACTGACTACTGGAACATTTCAGGAGGGGGTGGATATGGTGGCAGGGTTCAACAGAGCTATGCAGAGTTGATGGGTGTTGGGTATGATCAAGGAGCAGGTTGTGGCAGTATTCTGATGGGATCAGTTGGGGATGTGGGCCACTCTGAGGTTGTCAGGGTGCTCTGGAGTAGGTCGGGTGAACCAGGGAGGTGAATTGGTGATGTGTGCCAGAGCCAGGGGCAGTTGAGAGGGTTCCATGGATTCAGGAGAGTCAGGGGAAGCATTGATGGCTGCAGAGAAGGTATCAGAGTTGGCCAGGGGGCTGTTGGGGTTTGCTGGAGAAGCATTGGAATTACTCAGGGTGGCTATGGGGGGTGTTTGATGGTTGGGGGTTTGATGAGGGATTGCAGCTGTGGGGAGTGTTCAATGGTTGGGGGTTTGATGAGGGATTGGGGAAGGGTCTCCAGAGAAGTGAGCAGACTGGGAACAATGTTGGGGCAAAGGGAGTGGGTCATGACAGAGAGTTTTGCAAATTGGGCAGCCTTTGAAAAGGACTTCTGGGCAGAGTTCTTTCCAATTGACCCCAACAAGGCAGCAGCCTTAGCACTACATGACCAGGAGCAATATGGGCAAGGAAAATGGACACTAGACAAGTACATTGACTCCTTCCAGTCACTAGTTGAGCAAGCAGCCTACCCCAACAGCCTCCAACTATGTCTCATGTTCCAGGATGGCTTACATCCTGTGCTACTGGAATGCATTGACAACCTTGCCAAGGGCCACCCAGACAATGCACAGATTGCCTCCTGGTATAAAGTGGCCCAGATCCAGTGGCAGCTCATGGAGGTTTGATGGGAGCTACATCACATGCACCCAACTCCCTGCCCTGCTCCTGTCTCCACCTCCAGTATGCTACTCCTGCTCCCCTGGCACCCACCTCTGCTCCAGCCAGCTCTGCTCCATGACCTTTACTGCCAGGCATCCCCATGGATGTCAATGCTACCCAACAGCACCATGCCATGCTGCCACTGTGCCAGAGATGCTGGAAACCCAGGAATTTCATGCAGCACTGCCTATTGGGTCTCAAGATACATTACCTTTCCATGGCAGAGCAGGAGGAGCTTCTTCTGCAGCTGCTGGCCACAAAGGATGTGGCTCAAGACCCTTCACCAGATGAGCTGGCACTGGAGTTGATCCTGGAGGAGAGCAGCATTTGTGCCCCCCTCCCAGGCCTGGAGGAGGATTTTTAGTTGAGCAGCAGATGAGATGTACACCTGTGTCACCAAGTACTAACTGGTTTGCATGTCTGTTGATAGAAAATGAAATTGCCTCCATTGACATTGACAATCCTAAGACAACCAAACCTCAGTACCCCCCTCTAGACATACAAACACCAACTCCAAACACCCAACAAGGCCAGGGCCATCAGCTCCATGGTCAACCTTGTCCTCTGCTACTGGAATCATGCCAAACAGGCCATGTTTGCCATCACCAGCCTAAGTAAGCAGGACATGATCCTTGGATTCACCTGGCTTTGGGAGCATAACCCTGAAGTGACTGGGCCTGGGGTGAGGTGACCATGAGCAGATGTCCCCAGAGGTGTGCCACCTGCACCACTGAAGCCAAGGAACAGTGCTGAGCTGTGGTTTGAGAGCATGTGGCCATTTGGGCTTGCCATGTGGGCCATCTCCCCTTTGCAGATCTGGATCTTCTGGACCCCCTGCCCCTGGCATTCCCCCATAGAGGCCCTCTATGGGGATGACCAGAGTGGTGGCAGAACCCCAGAAGAGGATCTGTTAGGGGAGTTTTGTGGCTCATGTGACCTGGAGTTCCTGGATGAAGCTGTGGAGACTGGAGACTGGATATATGCCACCACCCTATGCTCCCTGCCCCCTATGGCAGAGATCCAGGCCAACCAGACCACCTCTTAGTGACTGGCCCAGGCCTTTGCAGCCAACTCTGCACCCTGGAAGCTCTGGGACATTGTACCTCCATATCTCCATGTGTTCAAGGACATGTTCTCCAAGGCCTTGTTTGATTTGCTTCTGGAGTGCAAACAGTGGGACCATGCCATTGAATTAATACCAGACTCCAAGCCTGCTAGCTGTAAGGTCTACCTGCTGGTGCCAAAGGAGCAGGATGAACTCAATGCCTTCCTATAGGAGAACTTAGCCTCCAGTCACATCTGCCCATCTAAATCCTTGATGGCCTCTCTAGTCTTCTTCATCAAGAAGAAAGATGGCTCCCTCTTACTGGTCCAGGACTACCAGGTGCTCAATGCCATGATGGTGAAGAACCACTACCCCCTCCCCCTCATCTCAGAGCTCATCAACAATCACCAGGGAGCATGGTACTTCACCAAGCTGGATGTCCAGTGGGGCTACAATAACATATGGATCCAGGAGGGAGATGAGTGAAAGGCTGCCTTGCAGACCAACTAGGGATTGTTCAAACCCCTTGTTATGTTCTTTGGACTCATCAACAGCCCTGTCACCTTCCAGATGATGATGAACAACATCTTCCAAGACCTGATAGCAGAAGGCATAGTGTGTGTATACCTCAACAACATCCTCATTTACACTAAAACATTAGAGGAGCACTGCCAGGTCACATGCATCATCTTAAAATGCCTCTGCCTGCACCAACTCTATTTCAAACCAGAGAGGTGTGAGTTTGAACAAACATGGATCAAGTATCTCAGGTTGATCATCTTGCATGGAGCTGTGGAGATGGATCCAGTGAAGGTGGCAGGTGTGGTGGAGTGGCTGGAGCCCAAGAACAAGAAGGAAGTGCAGGCCTTCTTGGGGTTTGCCAACTTCTACTGGAGGTTCATCCAGGATTTCTCCCACCATGCCCAACCATTGTTTGACTTCACTGCTAAAGATGCCTGCCACCTGGAGATGGCAGTCCCCAGAGCAGATGGCTTTTGGTGACCTCAAGTGCACTGTCACCTCCAGACCTGTCCTCCTCTTTCCAGATGATGACTCCCCCTTCCAGGTGGAAGCCAACAGCTCCAACTTCACCACCAGAGCTGTTCTATCACATCAATCCTGGGAGGATGGAAAATGGCATCCAGTGGCCTTCTACTCAAAGACTCTGAATATGGTCAAATGCAACTACAAGATCCACAACAAGGAGATGCTTGCCATCATCTGGTCCTTTGAAGAGTGGCAGCATTTCCTGGAGGGTGCATGGCATAAGTTTGAAGTCTGGATGGATCACAAGAACCTTGAGTACTTCCAGACAGCTAAGAAGCTTAATTGCCAACAGGCCTGGTGGTCCCTCTACTTAGCCAACTTTGACTTCTCACTGCACCACAAGCCAGGCCAGAGCATGGGGAAGCCAGATGCCATGTCCTGGAGAGCAGACCATGGTACCAGGGGGGAGGACAACAGCAACATCATGCTCCTTTGGTCCAAGTTGTTTGCAATCTGAGCCATGGAGGGCCTAGCCATCAAGGGAGCAGAGGTGGAGATTCTTTGGAACATCCAGCAGGGCAATTGGGATGGTCTGCAGGAAGAGCTGGTCACTCAGGCAGCCTGGGCCCTCAAGTCTGGGCACACCACTGGCATCAAGTCAGTCCATGCAGACAAATGGGCCCTCTGTGACAGACTCCTGACCTTCTGGGACCATATCTATGTGCCTAATAACCTGGAGCTCTGCCAGAGGATTGTAGAGCAACACCATGACTCCCAGATTGCAGGACATCCCAGCCAGTGGAAGACACTAGAACTGGTGTCCCAGAACTACTGGTGGCCCCAAGTGTCCTGGTACATTGGATCCTACACTAGTACATGTGATCTATGTCTCTGGACCAAGCCCCAATGCTGTCTTCCCTCCAGCCAGCTGCATCCCCTGTCTATCCCTGCAGAGCAGTGGAGCATTGCCCCAGTAGACTTCAACATAGAACTCCCCAACACCCATGGCTATGATGCCATCATGGTAGTGGTAGACCTCTATGGCAAGTGAGCACACTCCACTCACACCACTTGCTCCATCATGGGCACTGCCAATGTGTACTGGAGGAACATCTGGAAGCTGCATGGCCTCTCTGAGGCCTATGTATCCAACTGGGGTCCACAATTTATGGCAGACTTCACTTGAGAGCTCTACCAATTACTCAACATGAAGATGCACACCTCCATGGCCTATCACCTGCAGTCTGATGGCCAGATCAAATGCATGAACCAGGAGCTCAAACATTACTCCTGCCTCTTCTGCAATGAGCACCAGGACAACTGGGATGAGCTCCTTCCATAGCTGAGTTCCAGTACAACAACCACATTCACACAGCCACCCAGTATTCACCCTTCTTCCTGGATACCAGACATCACCCACACATGGGCTTTGAACCCTGGGCCTGGCCTTTAGAGAATGAGGCAGTAAATGAATTTGTAGACTGGATGAAAATTGTGCAGGAAGAGGCATGAGCAGCACTGGCAAAGGCAAAGAATGACATGGCATGGTACTATGACTGCAGAAGGACCCCAGCACCCCAGTACAAGCCCAGGGATTGAGTCTACCTGGATGCCTTCAACATCATGACCACCTGGCCATTGAAGAAGCTTTCACACCAGCAATTAGGACCCTTCATGGTGAAATGACAGGTAGGGCCCTTAGCTTATCAACTGTGGCTCCCTGCAGGAATGTGCCAGCTCCATCCAATCTTCAACATGGTCAAACTGACTCCAGCCCCAGCAGACCCTATCTCAGGATGTTGCCCAACATCTCTGCCCCCTCCAGTGGTGGTCAGCAACAGTGAGGAGTATGAGGTGGAAGAGATCCTGGATAGCCATCTGTTCTGGCAGGGACTATAATACAAGGTGAAGTGGAAAGGCTACAGAATCAAGGACATTTCCTGGGAACCCTGGGAGAATGTGCACATGCCTGGACTGGTCAGGGAGTTCCACTGACAACATCTGGACATGCTGCAAGCAGTCAGAGGGATATAGCCCCTCCCCCCAGTGGACCAGGCAATCTGGAAATTTTTCTACCCTGCATGTTGAGATGCCACATACTAGAGGGGGGGTGATGTCAGGGGACTACCCCTTCTCTGACCTCTGCCCCTGTTGGACACCAATTCTCCTGGCCCATTTCCACTTCCCCAAGGCTTGTTTGACAACTCTGAAGCATTCTACAGGTTTTCTGGAGACCCCTGGAACTTTCTGTAATCCATCATTGCATACTTTGGCTAACTCTGGTAACCTATCCAGTCATTCCCATGCCTCTGCCACCTCTTGATGCACCACACCAAGCAGAGGAGATCCTTAGACTTGTTCTCTTTGGATTCCCCTCTGCTAGGTGATTAGTCTACTATTTGTATTATCTATTACATATCTAATACTCTTTGGAATCCCCTCTGCTAGCTGCATGACTTAGCTGCCACTCCTGGAGGTCACCCTTACAGCCACCCTCCTGCATTCTGCATGCCTTGCCATCTCCATTGCTCTCTTCAATGGGGGGCATCTTGGTCCACCCAGGATTTGGGGCTGGCTACTCATGGTCACCTGTAAGGGGACTGGTTTCTAGACCATCCCACCCTTGCCTAGCTTAGTCTAACAGGATTGGCACCTCTATCTAGCTGACCTTCAAACTGCCTGGCCCCTTCTTACTCCCTCACCATCTTGGCTCCTAGGCCTAATGGGTATGTCATGCTTGGCACATGGCATATTCTTGTCAATCATTGATCCTTCTACTACTAGGCCTGATTAGTCAATAGTTTGTAGTCATCAGCCTCTGCTTAGTCAATAGGTTGTAGTCAGTGGCCTCCAGCTTAGTAGTCATAGGTACTTAGTCATCAAGTAGCCTTGTAGTATAAAGGCAGACCTGGGGATAGAATATCCCCAGTCTAGAACAATAGCATCAATTCCAGGTTTATTCACTAGTGTAACTGTGAGCTTGGCCAGTGCAGCCCCTTGCCTTCTGCCTTGCCCTCCACCTTTGCCTCTTGTTGGATGCCTGCCTCTTGTTTGCCATGCCCTTGGCTGGCTTGCTTACCCCCCACCTCTTGACATGAGCATCAGGTCATGAGTGGTGGGCTGGGTTAGGACTATCCATGGCTGACATCCCCTT
>JAGGAV010015666.1:0-33956 GCA_017657295.1 Termitomyces sp. DKA64 | reverse complement strand
TACTTAGTCATCAAGTAGCCTTGTAGTATAAAGGCAGACCTGGGGATAGAATATCCCCAGTCCAGACAATAGCATTGCTTCCAGGTTTATCCATCAGCATAACTGTAAGCTTGGCCAGTGCAGCCCCTTGCCTTCTGCCTTGCCCTCCACCTTCACCTCTCATTGGATGTCTGCCTCTTGCCTGCCATGCCTTTGGCTGGCTCACTTGCTGCTTGCCTCTTGACCTGAGTGTCAGGTTGTGAGTGGTGAGCTTGGTTAGGACTATCCACAGCCAATATCCCCTTACACTCTGCTGAATTGCATTAAGAATAAGTTTTTTAAATCAATCCAAACACAAGTGTCATGCAGTTTTGCTGAGTCTTTGGAAAGCACACCATATACATCCTCTCTTTCAAACCATTGACAGTCATGTGATGCTCACTACATCCTCTGCCACTGACACTGCCTTAGCTGCTCATGATTCCAGGAATGGTCACTACCATGGACCCAGATTCCAAAAATGGTGCATCAGGCTGGGCAGTGGTATGGCTGACAAAACAATTGATGAGTCTAAAGCTGCATGGAGAGCTGCATGAGTAGGAGGCCATAAAGGAGGTAAAATGGCATATTCATCAGCTAGCAGCAACACTATCAAAAATCACATTGCGGTAATGAATTAGATCGCCAAGCCTATATTGTAAATATGGCATAATCTTTCATCCGCTTGTATGATATACGCACCAATCAAGTTAAGTGAGCGTGAGCTTGGCTTCCGAGCAGAGCCAGAACTTGCTTGTGACCCGGTGACAGTACTTTCATTTGCTACCTCTCACTCGACCATGGGCCGATGTCTCTCACATGTTATAACGGTCCCCCAAGGAAATGCCACTTAGTAGAACAAGAGGGACTTAAGTATGCCTGAAATCTTTAAGACAATTCAACATAGGGATAGGGCTACAGGAAAAAAATGGCGAAAATTTCACTTCCCGACACACATCAGTACTTAAACAATTGGAAGGCATGCCGCGGCAACCGCGGCAGCCCGAGACGACGGTTCGCCAGAAAATTGACGTATCCATGCGAGGACGTCAGCTGTATCAGGTTCTCGCCGATTATGTATGTATGTAAAAATCCTAAAGTGCATAACTCCAAACATGGTCCAAGAACCAAGAAATCTACCATGAAAGAACCCTCGAACTCTGCCCGAGTCATATCGGAAGAATCCCTGGAGCATTATCAGATCAGCGATCATACACCAGGGCAAATTAGGCCTGACGAGGGCAGATAAGGCCTACCGAGGTCCACACCTAGCCTTAGAGACGCATCAAGTCAGGCCTGATATGTCCTGGTTAGGCCCGTTTCACCCTGATGCGTGATCGCTTGCCTGAATATGCTCAAGACAATTTTCCAACAGTGTACTTCCGATCTCAACGTCACTTCACAAATTCTGAGTAGCTTTCCGCCAATAGGCCAGGACCACCGCCACAAGTCACCCGACAGTCAAGAACACACACCACCAATGGATCATTAACGACTAGTACACAAGTCAACTGGTCGGTTAAATGCATCGCTGTATTTATTACAGAGCGAACTCGACAAAAGCTCGAAATAAAAAGAACACACTACGGTGCCGAATATAAACAGTTTATCAGATTGTAGCCTTTACGGTGCAGGCGCTAGCGACTGGACCATGTCCAGAAGTGCAAGAGTGGGATTGACAAGCAGAACAAGTATAGGTAAAAGGTGTAGTATTAAGACCCACAAACACGGCCGGCCTACGAGAGATCGAGGAAAGTGAAATAAATAGACAAAATCTATGGAAAGATTTCGTCGAGTAATAGTACAAGGGAACCAGGCGGGCACGAACGAAAGGGATACTCCGCGGAAGGAGAGGGTAGCTGTTAAGGGGAATATTTGACGGGTAGCCACAGATAAGGGCAGGCGTGAGGTGGACGAATAAGTACGGGTCTATGTCGAGGACCATAAGCTTTTCGCGAGTTTAACGGAACTTGGTAACTCCCTCTGTGGTAGGGGGAAGCGGGAACGAGTGGGTGACATCCTCTTCAGCACCACTAGTAGAACTGGTATGAGCAGAAGCGGTAGAGATCACGGACGGTTGCATCGAAGCAACACGGAGGCGTTCTTGGGCCTCTTCTGCCGATATGTCCAATGCGGCGATCAGAGACTGCAATGCACGGTCGCTGCTGGAAACGGAAGACAACGAGCCTGAAGTGTGGTGCGGTGCGAATGGACGGGGTAAGGTAGCAATGTTTTCGTCAGCAAAGGGATCGTCGCCGATCTCAACTGCCCGCCCTTTGCCCTTATCGGCCTTGGGAATGGGAGGCTCTTCTGCCTTTGGCTTGACTGTTGCTGTTGAGCTGATACGCGATTGAATTGAAGCACTATGTGAGCGAGTAGAGCGTGTAGAATTCGAGCGGGGTCGGCGAATGGGTTCGGAACCCTGCGCGCTGAAGAAAGGATTACTAATGCTCTTCCTTTGCTCGCTGTTATCATTCCCGAACGGATCCTGCGATTTGGCAGAAATCAGCTCGGACTCGACATACTGGAGGACCTCCGCAGATTCCCAGTAATGAGAGTGTGATTCCGTCGCTACAGGCGTCGGGATGGCCATGTTGGGAATAGGGGATATGGTACCACGGCCGCCGACGTAAGAGTCTTTATTGTCACCATCCCAAGAATTGGCTGAACCAGTGTCCACGCGGCCAAGGAACTGTCTTGCGATAGGAAGATCAGGGTGTCTGTCTTCAGAGGCAAGCTCTTGAGCGAGGTTAGGATGATACTGAGCGAATGAATGGGAATCAAATGTGACAGGCTCATCGGAAGATTTGTTTGTGTATGCTGTACGAACGCTGGGGGTGCTCTTCTTGAACATTGTGAGCTTCTCCATGGGTGCGACATTGTCAACCTCCTTTGTCATCCTTTCCCAATCCACGTCACCTTCCTCGAGCTTGTTCCAAGGCTCAAGGCGAGAGCGGCGACGGCTTTGCTCTGCGTGAGCATTAGCAGTGCGAGCTGTGGTAAGAACCCGTCGTGATCGAGCATGTTGCTTAAGTGATTTTGCATAACGCTTGTAGAACCACAAAGCGAGGATGATCAACGCAACAGCACCGATAAGAGCGCCGACACAAGCGCCAACGACAGTACTTATCGGAATAGGGCTACTGGAGGCTGCGGCGTTCGAAGGAGAAGGAGCTGATGGAGTGGGCGTGGGCACCGTTGATGTCACAACAGGTGTCGACGTTATTGCAAGATTGGGTACTGATAGGCTGGTAGACGACGCCGTAGGATCAAAAATTAGGCTAGTGGGTGAAGTAATAACATTTGTTTGTGTTATTGCAGACGAATCAATACCAGCACCAGAAGGGACTGGAATATCCGCTCGTTTTGCATGATGAGCAGGAGGAACCATTTGAGGAGCTGCTGGTGGGGGCCGGAGAATAGTGGATAAAATGAGCGGTAGTGGGTTAAAGAGCGTATTGCTTCTGGCGGAGGCTGAGCAATCAGTTCCTGATATTGAGGGATGATGAATATGGGTTTCAAGCAAACGAGATGGCGGTACCTACAAATGATATGACGAGTGAAAGAGGACAGCATGCAGGAAAAACAGAAGGGTGCTTGCTATGGAAAGTACCAGTCAACGATGCAACGAGCCTTGTAGTCGACCTCAAAGCTCTTGTCGTAACGTGTGTGACTGATCAAAGCCCGTAACCGTCCATCAAAGTTTCATCATACACTGTTCCGTTGTTGCCCTTTGGCCACAATGGTCTTATTGTCCAACACAAGTGCATTTGATCGAGAGTATGAATGTTTTTCCTGGACGAGGACGTGATATAGTCCGAGTCAACGACCATGCATGGGCAGATCGGTATCTATATATTTGTATCAAAAATGCCCATTGGTTCAATTCCCATTATAATTACCGAATCGTTTTCCCACACCTCACATGCGTGGCTCTACAACTCAGGTCTTTCTTACTGGTGCAACTGGTATATGACAAGTTCCTTTCTATGAGCTATGATCAGAATTCATATGTTCCCTAGGGTACATCGGTGGTAGCGTGTTGACCCGTCTGTTGTCTTACAAGTCATCAAACACTTTGAAGATAACCATCCTCGTACGCGATGCCACAAAAGCCAAGACAATCCAGACACTAGGCGTCAAAACAGTCGTAGGATCAAATTCTGATCTCGTGCTATTACAGCGACTGGCAGCTGATGCGGATGTCGTCTTTGCCTGCGTAAGTGACAATCCACGAACCCCCTGCAGCATCATCTTGGTTGAGATATATGTGTGTCCATGTGCTCAGGCAGATGCAGACGATATTCACGCTGCAAAAGGAATCCTTTCCGGGCTGAAGGAACGATTTGATAAAACAAAGACACCACCAACTTTGATTCACACTGTCAGTTATGACGCACGTTTCACGTAAACGCAGTCTCCTTAATCCGTTGCTCTCTATTAGTCAGGAACGGGTATGGCCTGTCGAACCTTGTGAGAGCAAGTATAACGGGTTCCACCCTGCTTAGGTGTCCTCATCGACAATGCCAATGGACAATACGCTGGCACAGATGTTTATTCTGATTTCGATCTGAAAAAACTGGAATCTCTCCCTGATTCTCAACCACACCGGAACGTTGATCTGACGTTAGTTGATGCTGATAATCAAGGTATATGCTATTCTTTACTTTCATCAATTACTGCTATTCCTAGATATTTACTTGAACTCGACAGGCTATGTCAAGACATATATTGTCTTACCTGGTACTGTATATGGTCTCGCTACAGGTCCACTTGTCGACCTAGGCCTACAAAATGCACATTCTCAACAAATACCAGCAATGGTCGAGATTGCTCTCCAGCGAGGGGAAGCAGGTTACGTCGGATTAGGCAAGAACGTGTGGCCGCATGTACACATAGAAGAAGGCGAGTCTTTGTACATAGCTTAAATCAGCGGTACTGACTCAGTCCCGTGCGGATTGAATAGTGACCGATCTCTTCATCCTCATTTTCGATCAAGTTCTTGCACGCAAAGAGTTGGGACATGGGCGAGAAGGATTCTATTTTGGTGAAAATGGTGAATATGTCATGTGGAACATTGCCAAAGCCGTTGGCCAAACACTGTACGACGCTGGCAAGTTGAAGAGTTCAATGCCCTCGGGCTACACTGAAGAGGAAATGCGCAAATTCTTTCCCGAAGGGACGATGTTCGGTACGAACTCGCGGTGTAGAAGTGACAGGTCTCGTGCAATCGGGTGGGATCCAAAGAAAACTTATCAGGATTTAGTGGCGAGCATCAAAGGCGAAATATGAAGCTAGAATCGTGTAAGTAGACAAATCGAACATCTGTCCAAATTAACTTGTCGATAGCCTGATTTACTACTTATAGTCTTATAAGTAGGAATCCGCCACGGCTTCTTGCTATTTGTGCATCTCTTCTCGATTTAGTAAGAGTATACTTTATTTGCATTGGCCGTCGCAAACAGCCCGAAACATTTCCGAGGGGGTGCTATCTATTTACTCTACTGCTTACGACAGAACCATCCATCTCCAAGAGTTTTTTTTTCTCCTCGGCAACTGCTTATTATGCTCCACTTATGTGATTATCTGTTTCTATTTCTCCCACTCTATCTTCTAGCGAGGCCACGTACCTTCTCACTTCCCGGTACAAGGTAGACTCATACGGGGGCTTGCGCAGCCCAAACTTCCATTCGTTTATATCTCAACACTCGTTTCTTTGCATCATAAAATCAAGGAAACAACACTTCTGTCGCACAAAGATTCGGGATGGCCGTCCTGCAACGTCGGATTAATAGTTCTGACTCTGGAGCGTTGGCACCTGTTGACATTGCAGGTTTTTGCATTGCAGGAGCTATCATACTGGGTTTGGTGGCTTGGGCATTCGTTACGTTTACGCGACGACGCGCCAGGGCAAAGAACATGAACAATGGTGTATCCCCACATGTTGGAAGACTAGTGAAGGAAGGCATGCCATCGCATTCTGAAAAGACTTTGGCCAAGTGAGAAGTTGGATTCTATACGATGTTGACAAACGACTGACATTCTGATTTACACTATAGTATCCAAATAGGTTTTTGCCGACAACAAACCAACGACTGCGTCACCCTTCCTGCCAAAGTCTTGCAACGCTCTTCTAAACTTTATACATCCAACAATGTGATTAGGTACCATCGCCAATCTAGGATGTCCCACAAACCATTTTCTTTTGTGCTATCAGCTACCCCTTCCCCGGATCAGGCACACCTATCAGCCAACATCCACGAATCAATCCTCAACCTTTCAGCCAATAAAAGCCGTTTTTCCGCCTTCTCTATCAGCTCTTCCGTCGACAGCAGCCCGACCACCGGCACTGCACACAAAGTGAAACGGGCATTCGACCCCGTTCACTCAGATGAGCTCTCGATCCGTGTCGGGGAGCCTCTCACACTCGTTCAATCCTTCGACGATGGTTGGTGTCTCGTCGGACGGGAACACAGCTCGCTCGTTGCGACTCCAAAATGCCCATTCGGACCCAACACGATCACAGGCGATGGCATCGAATTCGGCGTCGTACCTGCCTGGTCTTTCATTAGGCCTGTTCCCGGCCTCCATGCAGAAAGGCCGACCAGGAGCAACAGCTTAGGCATCACTGTCCAGTCGAACGCGCATGAGGCGGTCCCGAGAAACAACATCATTTCTTGGTCGAACTTTTGACCTTGTGCTTCCTTCTCCCGTCACCTCACAAAACGTACCTATTCTAAGTTTGAGAACATCAAGAACTTTCGAGACATGTTGAATTCCACGAACCTTACTCCCTTGGTTTGTATTTCAAAAAAATCTATACGCCCGATTTCCTCTGATCGTAATTCGTCTAATTATGAATCTGTGAAAGCCAGGTTCTTTCGCGCGGTGTAATATTTCATTCTAAACTCGAATTACCCTTTGTGTATTCGTTCTCTGTATCAAGGGTTACTCTATGTATGCTTCTTGTGTAAAATTAGTACTACAGCATTGACATGCTCTACTGTGCATTTTGTACCTTTCTTGAGCATAAGTCAAAACCTGAGTATAAGACAAAGAGGATGGTGGATGCCGCCTTACAATCCTCGGACGATTCCGTCCCCCAAATGATTTATAGCCTAGTTCATAAATCTTTTTTTTTCGTGTTCTCCATAACCTTCTACGCGAACTGCTCATATTAGGTCTTCAGCACGGCATACGAGTCCAGTACTGATGAATACCTCAAAGAACACGACATTTACTGACTTTTATTAGATTCAGCAGCATCCGAAGGATGTCGACTGACGCTCTTCTGGCGGAGACCTCGAATCACGTTGCAATCTTAGAAAACCGCAGAACCCACCTTCTCCAGGAGCTCAATCGGGTCGACGCAGAACTTTTCGCTGCAAGGACGCGCTATGCAAAACTCGCAAACCAGACTTTGCCAGTGGCCTTGCTGCCGAACGAAATTCTGTCAACCATATTCCTGCTATGTCATGGAACCAGGGTGACGTTTACCCGTACATTGACAAGACCATTCGAAGTCATTGTCTCGCATGTTTCAACGCACTGGCGAAGTGTTGCTTTGGGCACCCCTCTTTTGTGGAACACAATCAATCTTCATATGACAGATGAATCGTGCGAGCATGCACTTCAACGACTGTCTGCACATTTGAAGCGATCGGGTCAATGTCTCCTCAATATATCATTGTATCTTTCTATCAAATACCGTATGCGAGAAGTGCTCTATCTCCTCACCTCCCATGTCCAGTGGTGGTCTCATGTGTCAATCTCCACCGAGTATGGGTCTCCAGACGACATCTATTTCGCATTCCGGCCTCTTTCAGCCCCGAACCTGGTCCATCTGTCATTGTGCATAGGAAAATGGGACGATGACACTAATGCGCCACGGACAGAGTACCCGAAGATATGCCCTACAATTCTCATCGAAGGTGCTCCATTGCTAACCTTTGCTCGGGTCGCCGGTAAAATTGTTGGAAGTCTGTCTCCTCCATTGAGCACTATCCATACTTTCCATGTCGATGCTTGGCCAAACAATCTGATGAGCCTAGTACAATTCCAGTCATTACTCATCGCCTTGCCATGTCTTGTTCACCTATCGTTGACTGGACTAAGTATTCACCTTCCTCGAGATCCCCTTCAGACCGCAGAATCTATATCGTTGCCTTCGTTACGATCGCTCCGGATCCGGGGGAACGCCACTCCATGCCATCGTTTGTTATCACTTCTCTCCCTTCCCAGCCTCGAGTCACTATCACTCCAGGATATAGGGACCTTTGACTCAGCTGTTATTCAATCTTTGCACTCTCTCACTCTCAGCTCGTGCGCCCTCTCGTCGGTTGACTTGGCAAATCTATTTAGGTCTTTCCCGCGGGTGACCACGCTTGGCATCGACAGCTCGACTCCAGAAATATACCCCCTGTTGACCCCAGATACCAGGTCCTCGACAAATATACCATGGCCTGAACTTAAAACGATATCCCTCAGGCAAATCCCCCCTAGAGATGTAGCGCCTTTTGTGAATGGATGCTTCCGCCGCTCGCAATGTGGTTCGCCTCTTCAGCGTGTATATCTCGACAGGCGTAGCCGCACTTCTGTAAAGATGAAGGACCTCTTGGAAGGACTGCGCGAATTGCAGCCTGTTGAAAACGTGGATGATTGTGAGCTCTGGCCTGCTGGCTTAGGGTACGAAGATTCTGATGACGTCTGGTATTAAGGTCCTGGATCCGAGTAATTCATTTTTTTTGCTGGAGAGTGATCTATACTCACTCTGCTCTGAGCTTACTTCATTTGTGCCTTGCTTCGCCCCAATGGCTGTTCTCTTCACACGATCCTCTTTCATAGCAACGTTCTGCCTATTCGTCCGAAAATTATGCCTACGGATACCACGGCTAAGTTTTAACTGGAAGGAACTTGTGCAGACCAACTGACCTTCCAACAAGTCACTGCCAGACCCGGAAACTCAATGAATTTCCGCATTTGTGGTGATTAGTCAGGGTTGTGTCATTGTCTGTAAGCATAACACCGGTAATTGTCCTGTTCAATGGGACAACGTCCGTGACGCATATCGTCGGTGTGAACCCGGAATCTTATTTCGGTATCTAGCTCCAAGTTTTCAGGATTTGGTTCTCTCACCCCGTTGTACCGTTTATTAATATGTCGTAATCTCTGTGGCACGCTCTCATATGACTCTTCTTCAGAAGATAGGCGATACGAATTAATGGTTCTGGTTTGAGATGCATGACAGATTTCAGATGTGCACCCGAGTACTGATATATTATTTACACGAGATTGAGGTACACACTCGATATAGCACTTGCGCTAGTAATTTGACTGTCCTATGGACATCGATTTGGATGCATACTCACAAGTGTTTACGCCAACTTGTAATTTACGATTCTTTTCGGAACAATACAATTCATGGATGTGTTACAACCGAGATGTTCAGATTTTACCTGCATTGAAACCGGAGTAAAATCCCATTTGGATGGGTCGGCCATGGAAATAATCAAATCATCGCTTGGACAGCAGGAGATTCCCTCTGGCAGAAGATTTATGAGAAGCTTGGGGTTACATTTCACAATAACGATCCAATGCTTCGGTACAAGAATCGAGAAGAAAGGATATGCAAGGCTCGTAGAGATACTTATAGACTGAGTTTATGTGTCAAGCATGCCTCGTTATTGCGCCATATGCGATGTTGTGGAAATGGTTGTTCGGATTCGGAACGGGGTCGGGGAATTGTGACTAATTGTCACGTCTGAATTACTGACCATGGAAGATAGCTCCGCGGTTACAAGTAAGCTCAGTCAGCCCGTTCTATGATTATCATTCTGTCCTGCACTACTCAGCATTCAAGGTGACTCCTTTCTCCCTCTTTTTATATCCACCGTGTCCTCAGCTTCTACGCCTCCTTCGACCACCATAAATATTTAAGACCCAGCTGTCAACTACTACATCGTAGGGACCAAACGGTGCATTATGCAAGAACGGGTGGTCAAATTGACCATTGTAAATGACTTCGTGCGTTTTTCCTGCCTGCCTTCCTTTGAAATGTCTGATTTTGCATATATAGGTTTGCGCAAACTGTTGCATTAGTCAACATGAATTATTGAGCGCGGTCTCTTACTGCAAAGATACTTTACATCTTCCATTGTCATTCGAGCTCGAGCACATGCCTTTTCGGTTAATTAACGATGCGCTCATACCCGAAGGCGCCAGCAAAATTGATAAAGAGACGTTTTATACAAATCACCTTGGCAAGGGTAGATTCCATAATCTCGAAAGCGCCATATCTAAATGGGCGGCCGAGAAAAATATTCCTATGTAAGATTCTTGGTTGATTTCCTTATAACAAGGTTCACGTGTACCCACAAGCTCTTTTCGCGGTGTCATGAGCCAATCTACGCGTGCCCACCGTTTGGCAATGAAGGCCGGTAAGCTTGGGGGACAAAAGCTACAGGTGCCGATACTTTGTGGAATCTTCAAAGCCAACCTTGAAGACAGCAAGGATATCGCAGACATAGATGTTCTCGCTGAGATTGCTCAGGGTGCTGGCATGATGCCAAAGGACGAGGTTGCCACTAAATTCTTGCTGCTGAGATAATTATCTGATGTCAAGCTTTTCAGGCCGTGAAATTTCTGCAATCAGATGAACTCGAAAAAGAGGTCGAAACTATGTGCGACAAGGCTCGAAGCATTGGCATTACTGGCGTGCCCTTGACAATCATCGACGGGAGGTGGGCAGTGAGCGGTGGGCAGTCGTCTGATGTCTATGTTCAAGTAAGTACTTTGTGTCGACAGAAGAGTCCTCGTGTTTTCTTGTTCAATCTTCCTTCATTCCACTTGCAGATATTCAAGAAACTTGCGGCAGCGGGTGTTTCCCCTACAGGTGTCTACGCTGCACCATCACCATTCCCTGCACCTGTCATTGAGACGAGTATCTATGCTTGATCAAAGAGAGTTGTGTCTTTATCCTTCTCTTTCCATGTGTGCGTCAAATCACGCCTGCGTTTGGCATGTACTATCGTCAAATCCCGCAACCTTGTATTCAGTATCTTTGTCATCTCCTTCATCTGTTTTCTAAATTTGAATCTGTAACTGAAATGGCCGCTGGTGTTTAGGTCACGTTCATTGAAAACGTTGTAACGTGGATATTGGCTTTCGAGAATGTTACGATGACAAATACAGTGGTCAGGTTGATCAAGTTTCACTTATGTCCGAAACCCAAGCGAAGATATGACGAAGCTTAAATTGTCAAGGTACTCCAACTAAGAATAAGCAATAGAACCGTCAAGAAAAGAGTTTGGGGCTGTCAAGTACCAGCGTGAAGCGGTAGTCCGACCCGGACGTGAAAAGCAGAAAAGGTAGTATTCGCGTTTTATGGGGGTGGCAAGGTTCGTCGGCTTTAGAAGCGTTGTAGGGGTCTCTCTTGCGGTAACCGCGCGACCAGGTAACTTCGAGATTGCATTCTTCATAGTGGAATCAGACATTGATAACGGCCATGACGAAAAAACGCAATATCTCACCATGCTGCTGTGGTTGTCGGTTGACACCGTATTTGTCGAGGAAGGCAAGAGGCCTTCAAGGAACAGGCCATACACTGCAAAGTAGAAAACATAAGTGCTTCATGTATCAGATCAAAGACGAATTCATAATCCTCAGGTTCTGCCGCGGACCGAAAAGTGTTGCTTGATGAACGTTAAGGTGGTGGGAGCGGACTTATATTTCTGGCCGCTCCAGTCGGTGTGCATGTCAACACACTTCTTGGACTTCTCGTTAAAGACGTAATTGACTAAGACTGCGGTACATAGTTTAGCGTAAACTAGTTACGAGACATGACGAGAATATCGCTGACCACATCTGCCAGGCAGTGATTGATGTTATCTGGCGTTCGAAACTAGGTCAAGTAAGCTGTGCCCTCGATGGAGGCGTCTCGATCGTAGGGTTTCGTGCTGCTGAGATCTGAACGTACTCAGAGTAAGACCACTTGGTCCAAAAACTACTGTTCATGGGAAGGCTTGTGTTTTGGTGACCTGGCGTGTCTTGACCAGAGGCTGCGGCAGACAGACTGTTTAGCAACAACAGGCCGAGTTTGTTATCCAGAGAGGTCACATCAATGGAGACCGGTGTGTTGGAATGGTCATCAGAGGTGGGGCTACCCTTGTGATTGACCTGGCTGAGTGTTTTGTCATGTCAATGTGCCCTCCATCTGTACAAGGCACATCAACATAGGATGAAGAAACAACGACCCGGTCGTCGAAGACATCAACATTAGTGGCAACCAAGTAATGGATCAGATTGCGATGTTCATGAATGAAGGTTCACCTAGAGCTGATGAGACGAGCAAAGCGACATATAACAAACAAGTGAAAGACAAAGAGAAGCAGGGTAGTAGAAAGAGATGAATGCTGGACAACTGAGTTCGCAGATGAGTTGATTGGCCAATACTTAGGTGCCTAGATAACTTTGAGTTTGAAAGCACTGTTTGAAAAACTTTCCTGCTTCGCGTCTGGAAGGGGTGTTAGATAGATACGGGCAAACGTGATGTGAGCGACAGAGAGATAGTTCAGAGAGATAGGTTTCTGACGTTGAAGAATCATAGGCATAATCAATCCCGGTCTTTGTATACTTCGAGGGAGTCGGAATATGTCCCAAGGCAACGAAGAAAAAATCAAGATGACGTTGCCACTGAAATTGAAACAACGAAAAACACGCCCAACTTTTCTTGCTGTTTCGAGCACGATATCGTCTAGGCATGGACTGGCACCGCTCAATATTCCGTTTCGAATGCCTGATTGTAGCTGCACTGGTCCGATTGTGAATTGCAAATTCGTTGTAGACTTTAACAGCAACGCTTTGAGGTACCAGACCGTGAGATGGTAGACAAAGGCACGAGTATGAAGCGAGGGCACTACTTGAAGGGATACGCACGCATAACCTTGTAAACCTGAGACGTCGTTGCAGAATCCGCTACGGGATACGATGTCATGAACATACAATGCAGCGAGTTCTGAAGGTCACGACTGCTATTTACGGTCGGGTGCTCGTCTTCTAGAGAAAGGCCAGCTCCGTTCTACATCCTCAGAACATGATCGATGCATGATCGCTTGTACGTTTGCCGCCCTACCGCTCAGTAAATTTGGTCAATGTGTGAATATAAAGTACCGTCCAAGTCGTTAGTCTACCGTGATGGGTGTGACAAATCTTATGTACTATGATCAGCTTGATGTGATGGATGTCCACCTCAACCGCGGACGACCATGCAAGCTTGGATTCGACTAGAGGTATCGGTGAGGCGCGTTGCTGGATGCACTGTGGTACTTAAGTCTAGTACCCAGTCTCGATACGGCGATCGGTATAATTTCCGTATACGGATGGTTCGACCGCAATGACGTCGTCTATCTACATCTGCTCTTGTTCCAGATAATCTGGAACATATTGCCCAACTCTCCCTAGGTATCTTCACGTCCCGCGATATATCTGCTCTATGCACCATCGCCATCAGCATTGGATCTATGTTTGGATTCCACTCTTTGCTTCCTTCATCTGGTTTGGTACATCATCTTGTCTCTCACCAAGAATCTCGGCTTATACGAGTTTCAAGGTACTCTGTGGGCAATGCTAATTACATGGCTTGCCAGCGGCCGACCCAAATATCCCTCACAGGATGGAAAGATTGCATATATATCTGATATCGGTGCCGACATCCTGAAACCGCTATTCATTGCTGGATGTGCAGTAACAGGCTTGGGTTTCTTTCTTTGCCTGTGCGTAGAGAGGGCACTTAGGCATTCAGGCAGGTACTAAGAGACTGGGGATCTTCATATTTACATTGTTAACGCTTTCAATGATAGGCTTTTGCCTAACATGCGGAAACGAGAGCTTGCATTTTCATGTCTTGCAATCCTCGGCTCATTCATCGGTGGACTAGGACTTATACTTCTTTCGATATTCGACACAAAACGATACACGAGTGCACATCGATCTTTCCTTCTTGTATTCATGGTTGGTGTGGCGCTTAGCGCTATTTTCACGGTCACTGAAGTGAGTTATGTCCAATTTTGAGACTCAGCCTGTAAGCTCACTTGCTCGTTGAGTACCGTTGGATAAGTCATGACTTCTATGAAGCTCGCAAGCTCAGAATTGCGTATATCATGAAAGCCATCATCACCGGTATCCTTATCATACTTGCAATAGCCTTTGCCGTGACTTTGTTCAAGAACACAGATGTCGGAGGTAAATGTCAATCATTGGAAAAAACGAAAATAGGTGACTGATCGGCATTAGCTGTCTTGGAATGGACCATCGCTTTTGGCTTCACCTTTTACCTCCTCACCTTTTTCTACGACCTCAGGCAAGCCAAGGGAGTGCACAAGGGCCAGTACAAAAAGAGCCGAATACGTGCGGGCTTATATGGCGATACACAGCCGATGGGCGACAGAAGAATCACGTCAATTTCGTAATAGTACCTTCGTGTTTACAATACATAATTAGTAACAGGTGAACTATTTCCACTGTTGCAACGGTATACTATTTACCGGATGACCCATCTTTCCGGCATTTCCAAATCATTCCTACGGCCGCAGGCACATATACGTGCGGCACCTTCAGCTTATAGATTGAGTTCCCGATCCAATGCCAATGCCAGCTCGCGGTCCTTTAGCTCTTGTGTTTTCCGTTGTTCGGCATCTTTCTCGACTTGTGGAAGCGCCACAATGCGGGCTTGATCGGTAGTAGAGGAAGACAGGGATTGTCGGCCATGAGACAGGCTCTCGGAATCAGGGGGAAGAGGAAGAGGCGTCAAATAGCGGGCCTGATGAAATGAGTCAGAGGGTTTATCTTGTAATGAGGACTGCTGCCAGTAGTGGGATGTTGGCTGAGGAGTAGATGAGGTATAGCTTGATTGCGGATACCTTGACTTTGGAGGAGGTAGAGGATAGTCTGCCTGCGACGGAGGCGGGGCATGGCCTGTTGGAGGCGGGGTATATATATAGCTTGTTTGTACTGGAGGGTGAACATAGCTGTCGGGGCCATTAATTTCTCCTGGGGCAGAAACATGAGGCATAGGTATGGGGAATGAGAAAGATTCGGTCAAATTTGCCTCTTGATGGCAAGGTTGGGATGCCGTTGCAACAGGAGCACCGAAGGGAGGCTGAGCAATGGTCGGATCGGCAGAAAAGGAGGGCAAGGAGTAAGCATTTGTTGGCCTTGGCGTAATCTGGGTGTCTCCGATAGATGAGGTATGGTTTGGTATAGATCTTGGAACATAATTAGGAACATAAACGTCATTGCCGTGTGTGACGAACTTTGCGGAAGATTGTTGCAAGTGGGCTGGGATATGTTGTAAAGGATTTGGCGAAGACACAACCCTTCCTGCTCCAGCTCTTAGCGTTGAAGGAAGCTGAGGAGTAGTAAATGGATGTGATGGAGTTTGTTGCGGATGCGTTCTTCCTCTACCTGGTAGAAGAGTGGATGGAAGTCCTGCTGGGGAAGTTGCTTCGCGTGGGAGTGTTGGAAGTGACTCGGCCTGTTGCGCGGGTGAAGCAGGAGACGATCTCGAGTGGCGGCCTTTTGAACTATAGTAGGCGTTGCTCAGTGGTTGTTGACTCGTCACAGGATCACTTAAAAGATCGTGAAGAGCCACAGTGGCAGGGGAGTCATGTGCTGGTGGAATTGAGGCATTCTGAGCCGGCCTGAGGTGGTTGATAGGATGATGAGGCTCGGGTGCAAGAGATCCCGATGGGTGACGGCTGAGTTGAAGAGGCCTAGTCCAAGCTCCTGGTTGTGGGTCAGCCTGAGGGCGGCTGATTCTTTTGAGCCTTGAAGGGTGTTTTTGGGAATGACTCGATGGTGCTGTGTAACTTGAAGAAGGTGCCGAAGGGGGAGATGTTGGTACTGGACAGTTCGAGTAGAATGTCATTTCTAGATACAAGTCACCTCGGACAACACCGTCAACATTCAGAGGCACCCAGTCTGGACATTTTCATGTTAACACGAATACAAAAGAATGTCTGCAATGTAAATATAGGATCGAAGACATACCATCGAACTCTCCCATCTTCAACGTGTTGGTAATATCGAGTTCACCCTTTCCCAAGATGTCATCGGACCTGGGCTCCTTTGCATAGCACGCGACGTCCAGTTTCCTGAATCTGTCTCCAGATTGTTTCATAACTGGATACCGAATTTCCTCATCCCACTCGGGATGCTGGCCGCCTCTGACGGCAACTTTTGTTTTCTTAGTCGTACCTATCGGTGAAATAGCGGAGTGATAAACCCTGAAACAGATTAAAGGCCATAAGGTCCTTACCATTGAGGGTTACTTGCGCAAATACATCCTGTTTGTAGAGGGAGTGCTTATCATTCAGGTTTCTCGCCTTTAGGACAACGATGATCAAGGTACCCAGTTCAGTCTCTCGGTTTGACATTATAATACTTCTCCAGGAAGATTTACACGATTTCTATGGAAATGCCGGACTCGTGAGGGGCGCGTAGAGCTCAGGAACAAAAGCAAGTTGTTATCAATGATTTCCTTCGTCTTGGAAACGTCTTGAAGTTATGCCGAGTTCCGCATCGTATCAGATCACATCAACCTTACCAGAAGCGCACCTCAGTTTGCTGGGACTCCACAGTCTCCAAACGGTACATAAACAAGATACATAGACTCTAGAGGGATCAAGCTTTTATATGATGTATTCCGGACGGTACTGGATCATGTTAGGAACAGAAGTGTAGACCATCTGGAAACATATATACTGAATATAAATATGAACAGCTAAAGGAGCTCATCAGAATCTTACCTCACGGTAAGAATCGCGCATTCTCATGCGCATCAGACATTTCGATGGTAAAAGTTTGCTGTCAGGACTGAGCCAAAGTTCCCGAAGGTGATGATCGTCCGGAATGGTAGCTCCCATGTGCACTCGCAACATCTCCCACCCAAGACCATCAGTGTGCAAGCCAAGGACTCGGATGAGGCGTTGAATATGGTTGTGAACAAATGTATGGTAAAATTTGGGGTAGATCTCTTCCAGTGTTTCGGTTACGACACAATGACCTGGAAGGAAGCGGAAGTCTACACCAGTTGACTGACAAAGTGTCTCTGGGTGGATGCGGAGACCACCGAGATCTCGAACAACGAAACCAAGGAGCTCTCCAGTGGAGACATTGAATCGTGCAAGAACATTCTGGGCATGTGCTTCAAACGCGACACCGTTATTAATAAGAGGAGGAAGGAGGGCCTGACATGCCAACTGGATATATCTGTTGAGAAATCAGTGAAGAACGTGAAGAAAACTTTTATGAACCCACCGATCTAGGAAATTTGCACGTTTCTCATAGGTATCAAGCCTGAAAACGCTTTCGACAGCCGATATGCCACTGGACTGCCCTGCATGATCCATTTCCAAGAGGGCAGCACTCACAATAAGCGCGTGACCTTCCTCTGGCTGAAATTCTTCTCTGAGAAGGGCGGTAAGGTGTTTCGCAAGGTCTGGGTCGTCCGAGCGATAGACAGCACTTGCGGGCTCGCGCGAGATCGAAAGTATGCGGGGATCAATTGTCAACTTTGAGACAATGTCGTTCGAGAAACGAGGCCCAAAATCAGCCGTCAAGTGCGAAATTGTCCTGAGCGCAGAAGAGATCTTTACACCGACCGCAAGCTTGAGTGCCATGTTATTAAGCTCTGGTATAATGACAGTTCTATTGGAGGGTAAGGAAATACATATTGAACCAAATGTCATACGCACCGAATACTAGATTGGCCATAGGCTTCAACACTGATGTCGGCATGCAGGACATCGATATCGGGAAACTTGGCAACAATGCTTGGGATTTGCAGCTCATGCACAGGCATCAGAAACGAATCAGGATCATCAGATATCCACCTTCCGCATCTTTTGGCGGTAGACTTCACTAATTCTTGAATAACTTCGAACGATCCTAAGACGCTAATTCGAGTGCGTGGCACACGCACGAATCGAATACGAGGATGATACCAGTCGTAATCCAAATCAGTGGAAGGAAGAGTTCTAGCGCGGTGCATCTGTCAACAAGAGATCGTACGTCATCCATTGAGGTAATAATGCGACGCACGGGATGGGTAGGATGACCCGCTACAAGACTTTGCTCCCATTGGATTGGTGCTGAGGTGAGAGAAGGGCAACGAGGCGGATTAAGATATGATATAACTTGAAGGTCATGAGAGAAATACTGAAGCCACGGATTGATCAGATACGCACGTTGGTAGTCATATGAGCTTTGAATCTCTGCTCCAATTGCTTCTCGAAGATCCTCCGGAATAATGACACCATCCACGAACTTGTGCCACAGATGAAGCACATCCGTAACTTCTGACAGCGCCATGGAAGCCTCCAGCTCCCAGGAAGGAGGAACAAAGCAGGCGAGAACGGTGTCATGGAAGGGATCCTATTGGGGTGTTGTTAGCAAGGGCCGGGGATAATGGCTTTCCCCTTACGTTCTGAAGGGTGTCGACTTTTTTGATGGAGAACTCGTAGATATGGGGTAACATATCTAGTGGGTCCACAAGCCCTACTGGACGCCCATGCATATGCAGGAACGTCTCATTAGATGGGGTAAAAACCGGTGCATGACATAAGGGGATTACAGCAAAGATATCGTTCCCTCGCAAAGTACGATCCAAAATGGGATACTCTGAAATGAGATGTTTTGAGAGAACGACCAGGATCCCTGAAGCCGGAAAATCCTTGGGCATGGGAATATAGATTGCCCGCAGTAGCTTTTCAGTTACGAGGCAAGAGATCAGTCGAGAGTTTACAGCAAAAGCTGCGTGCTCTCGCGGAGGCAACCCAGAACCTGATGACATATGAAGACTGTCAGCAGCTCGAAGATTTAATTGGTTCTAGCTCAGCTGTATCGGCTTGTTGACTGGTAGTAGAAGAATGGGAAGTTATTAGGATCTGATATAATAACTATTCTAAATCACTTACCGCAAAGTTACTTCCAAAGTATAAAGCGATTCCTTCTGTGATGGACGCTTGATTGACGATGTTGACTATCGATTTTGATGACGCCACAAAGTGTCAAGATCGCATCCCCACGACGGCAATCGAACCTGAGATTATTGAGGCCGGTTTTAAACGCTTCCGTGTGGTTGTACTCGAATCGATAGGATGGTGGCATATCGATCATCACAAGGCTGGCTACGCGATGCCGTTGTCTGGGTAAAGTGATCAAGATATAAAGCTAGACTGAGGATTCGGTCATTCCAGAAATCTACTGATAAAGTTTTATTAAGATCGGAGAGCTAGAACCGGGACTGTTAATATTAGTCAGCCCTAGACCAGACCAACCCCCTCGTAGAGGGACCGGTGTCACTGAGTTTGAATTTGTGAGACACAGACAATTGATCGAAAATTCTAAAAATATAGCATCGGAATGTTCCGAACATCCTAATTGAGTATCTCGTCCAAATTGGGAACGATTGTGTCGTGTATTGTCCACGTCATCGCATTGTCATTTTGTGCATACATCTACTTCTAATTCTATGGAGAACATTCTTGTCCCATCTCATGAAGGCTCATTCCAGCTGGATAATCCTGTTGACTTTTCAAATCCTGCAACACAACACTGCCAACAATATGTCAATTCAGCTGAACTCATACTTTGACCTGCTACCAGTTCCATGACAAGGAAAAGGGATCCATATTCCAAGACTATGAGACAACAATAAATTTGACTTTAAGGCTAATTGGGAGCACCAAGACACTTGCAGACCTAAACAGAGCTCCATCTATGCCAACTTCACAACTTGGTCTCATGACACCAGCAACTCTCTCAAATCAGACACTACCTTCTCAAAACTTGTCTTTCCATTGCTATTTGAGTCATCTCTTGCTCCAAATATGCTGTTAGAAGCCCTTGCTACATTGTTTATTGACAACCAATCTTGTGAGGGTGCTATCAGTGTAATGCTAGTTATGAGCTAGAACAGTCTTGCATATATCACACAGTAGCTGAATCAGACTGAAATATTGGATTAGACTAGATATGTTGTGAATACAAGATGTTCTTCTTACATAATCCAGTGAATGTGCAAATAGCATGTGTACAATTGTATACTATATTGCATACCCCCCAATAAAATTGACTACACAGTCTTGATTAAGTACCTAAAAATGTATCAACTAAGGGGAGGCACAGTCAATGTGCTGTAATGAATGTGATCACTGTTCCATGGAAGCTAGTGCAAGTTAAGAGAGTGTCTATCAGTGACACCAATGCAGCCTTATTAAGATTGATATAATCAACTGGTGCACAGTTTGTGCATATGGAAATGACATATAAACATGGTCTGGAGTACATATGAACACAGATTTTTGCACACTGGCCATTGAGCCAAGAAACAAACATGTTAGAGTAGTCTCTAGTACAACAAGAAATTTGACACCTACCATCATTGTGTCAGGTTAGCTGTATTCCTTAAAAATGATTCAAGTTTATTTTGACCATTATCAGGGGTACACAATCCTTTCACTCAGTCCATTTAGACTTCACCTAGCTTTATAACCTTTGACTTGCCATTTGATGCAATGTTAGTTGCAGAATGATAAGTGCCAATTCCATCTTAGATAGGACGAATTGACCTTGGATGTGGGAGTAACTACTAACATTGGTTCAGTTAGTACAATGTTAATTGGTATTGCAACCATGGGTAGCATACTATGTGCCAAAGTTCATTTTCAGAGTGTGACTCAATTTGAGTCCATGCCAATATAATAGTAAACTGCTCTCTTCATTGTACATGAACATAAGATGATAGTGATCATCTTCAGTTATTTCTTGCCACCCATCCTATAGGAGGATGGTAACAGGAGTGCCATATATTGTGAAGCACTGCATACACTTATTGTTGATCTTTTTAAAAATGTCCATTGACATTATAGAATGATGAGCTTGTTGCTTGAAATAGATCACATCATATATATAAGTGTGATACACTTATTTAAGCAGAATGCAATTGTGTAATAAGATATGTAGAGCATTGTCATCAGAAAAATTGTGTGCCTGATCATTTGGCACATAGAATTGCTGAACTTCCAATTGTGATCCATGTTGAAACACAACAGAATACTCAGAAAAGGCAGAATTGTATGCTGCTGCTGTTGCTTTGTGATACAAGTTAGGATGCATCATCATTAGCACAAGCTGTCTCACAATAGTAGTCTTTGCTACACTGTTAGCATATAATATTCTGCACAGGACAAATCTAAATAAAGTTTGCCAATGCATCCAGTATGTAAAGTCATCAGCAATATCTTGATAAGTATTCTCCAACCTGAAGCATCTGTAAATCAGTGCAGTTTGTGCTAGCTGATCTAAATTGAAAGCAAGTGGATTGAGCATGCGTATGATGTGCAAAACTTTGATCTTAATATCTTTTGTGTATATGAAGCATGACAGTATATGGCATCATTCTATGATTGCCATGTTTCCCTGAGGCTGAATGAAATTACCATATTTTTATACTGCAGTTTGAACAGTAACAGCTGCATAGTCCAATTGTGCAGAATTATGTCAGTTTGTTCAGCAAATACTTGCAATTTTAAAATTAGCATAAATGTAAGAATTCTGCTGTAGCAGAAAACATGTTTGTTGTTATTATATTCAAAGAGCTTTTCCAGCTCAAATAGGAGCTCATGTAGTATGTGCTTGTACATAATTGTTCTTAGAATAGTTGTACAATAGCCTGAGTTGAACTTGTAGGCTATTATGTGATTGACATTCAGCACAATCAGCATAGTATTTGTTGAAGACAAATAGTATGTACAATCATTCAATGCTCCTCTGAAGCACAAATTTACTTACTTGACATTAAGTGATTTTGATCTTCATGCCTAGTTCATTGGAAATTCTTTGTAAAAAGTCATTTAGGGCTGGATGGAGCTGAGCAGCTTAGAAAGTGGCAACATTTGCCTTTTTTTTTTTTTTTTTTTAGCAATGTGCTTATTTTATGCAATTTAGTTGAGCTTCTCTGCAAGTAGATAGCAGCATCTGCATTGGAAGGGCAGATGCAAATTATGCTAAGTTTGTTCCTTTATAAATGTCCAAAATAATAGATTTTGGCAGCTTGCAGACCATCACCACATTGGCTTCTCCTCAATGGTCAATGCTACTTCAGGTTTGAGCACAGCCAATGTTTTCATTAATTTAAAAAAATTCATTGATGATGATGACAAAAGTAATCAAATTACTGGAGGCTACAATCACATGAGTCATGCAACTAGTAGAATTCTCATTCATATTGGCTTTATAATGCTTTGATAAGCTGCATTTTTGCTTAGTTAACTTCTGATGAAATTTCATCATTTGTTATTACTTTGTGCTTTGTGGTGCAGTCAATCTGCTCTAATGCTACAATGTGCTGTTATTTCATTAACTTATTTGGTTAAACAATTCCTCCATCACCATCACCATCACTGCCAAGCTGTTTTGTAGAAATAGTGTAAAAGTAGGTACAGGTTAATTTACATAACAATTTATTTTTTGTTTGTGCTTGAGACACATATTTTTATTTCAATTTCTGAGCAGGCTGTCAGGCTTGTCTGGTTGGAAGCAGCTTCACTATTATTTCTGCATAACTTTGCACAGGCACTAGCACCCATGATAATTTCTAATAATAGCACTTTTAGTACACTTCCTCAATTTAGCACTCAAAGTGCTCATTATCATCTATTTTAATTTATCAGTGGTAGACTGGCATTTTATAAGACAGCAGCTTTTTGTGGTCTGGATATGCCATTCTTGTATAAGGTTGATGTTCATACATTTAATTATATAAAAGTTTTCTCCTTCTACCAGAGCTATGCAAGCTCTGATCATGCTGTTGTAGGCTCCAGTAAATTATTCTCAAACAATTTTTATATGTTATGTGTCTTAGTACCAATTAAAAAAAAAAAATTTGCTTATGGTACAAACAATTACACACATCTAGCTATGCTTGTAGCCATCAACTTAATTTGACCACATTAATTGACTATCATAATGAACTTTATTCACATAGTACCATCATTTCATATCTTAGACACATTGTGCTAGATGCTGAGGGCATTTTATATTCTGCAATTTCAGATATCTATTCATGGGTGCAAGATCTTTGCAATGAAATAGAGGCTTCCAGATGGTGTCACTTAGGCTCCATTAAACTTCAAATTTGAGGATACTTTGTTTAATCCATTTATGATGATGATGTAAATTCCAAGTTTGATGTGGACTTAAAATTCACTAATTTAGTCATAATAATTGTATTTAAATTTTGTGAGAATTTGAGGCTCTTTATAATAAATTCTCACTTTTATAAGTAGACAAATATAATAGATTTATTAATTTAAATTCAAAAGCCAAAGACAGTCTTAAAACAAATGAATGAGCTTAAATAGAGTATTAAATTAAATATATCTGAAGCTATCCAGTTGCTCTTAAGCCTAAGATGTCTGCTTTTTGAAAACTTCAAGCTATGATAAGAGAATTACTTGTCCAAAGACTTGGAATCCCTTCTCCCTTTATACTGTTTCCTTTATGCATAAATTAGTGTATTTGATGCATGATTCTTCAGCCTAACTCATGTTTAGTACATCTGATGTGTACTTAACACAGTCTTGATGCATCTTGAGTAAATTTTTTGCCTGCCCCATAAGCTAAACTTTTTCTTTGGCTTCTTTTCCTTTTTATCTGCCCTCTATCTTTCTCATTTACCTCTCTTTTCTTGTTTCAGGACAACTCTATAGATTCTGTGATTGAGTGGAGTGGTGTAGGGTGTAGGAGGTAGAGTTGTTGAAAGAGTGGAGGTGGGGATGGTGTAGTGATTCTAGCTCAGATAAGATTTGATTCAGTTGGGCATAGCCACCTCTTTTGGCCATCACTTCATGATAGTTTAAGATCTCATGTATTTTGTATGCTTCTTTCTGAGCTGCCACATTCACTCCTGCAAGATCATTGATAATTAGTAAGTATTTTTTTCATTTTGTTTTAACAAGCCTACAGTTTTTGACCTTCTTTTTATTTAGGTCTTTCTGAACTTTTTATTATTTTTTACTGTTTGCCTGTCTTTGTACTCAGACTAGCATATTAATGACCAATTAAGTTATTCACAAATCATTCTTGGTCATTAACTGAACTAAAACTGTAAAGCTCTGGCATTGTATAATTAGAAAACAATGCATCATTATTTGCCAAGTATAGTTGCCACAGCAACACATCAAAGTTTAATACTGTCTGTTGCACTTGCAGCATAGTAGGAAGTTCAAGCATGTAGTTGGACATACTAGTATCAGCCTCCTAGACTTTGTATGGGCTCACTCATTTTGGGACACAACTTGCCTGTCCTGCTTTTAGGCAAATTCAGATTCCTCATAGACAAACACACTAAGAATCCTTGCTTGATTACCAGCTCCTTTTATTGATAGACATTTGCATAACATGTTTAGAACACACATGACTCAATAATTGCATCATATGCATTTGCTAAATTTTTTAATGCCATTTACACAAACTCTTTAATTCCTTTATAAATCACTTTGTCAGAGCAAAGTCTTTTAATCATAAAAGGCATATAGTCACTATTAAGTTCAAAGAGTACATACTTAGTCATGTCTGACATACTTGTGTTAATCATGAATTTCATAATCAGAATTGAGTTAACCCAATTTTTCTGATCAGGCCAGACAAATGCCCTGAAGATTTGCATGATATTTCAATTTGCACATTTTGTCTGTTCATCTATTTGCAGATGAAATGAAGTGGATATGAGCAAGCTATGCAGTTCTTTTTATCAAGTGGACATGAATTTGAAATTTTGATCATTTATGATTGAACTTGACAGGCTATGGAGCTACATTACCTCTTTGAGATAAATCCATGATAATTCTGATGCTTTGGTCATTGTAGTTACTAGTATTAAGTGCATCATGCCAGTCATACAGCATATGATCACCCTTAGATAATTTCAGCTACATGACTCTGAATGAAATCTTTCCCAATATAATCTCAAGACTTGGTTGGAATTGCAAGTGGGTGTAGACTCCCTGCTGGTTTCTGGTTTGACATATTCAACTGTTGGCAAGTCTCACATGCCAAGCAAAATTAGCTCATTTCCTTGGCCATCTAAGGCTACTAGTACCACTAATGCATATAATTCAGTGTCTTTTAAGCCCCAAAGTGGCCCACAATCTTATAAACTTAATCCAGAATCATTGTAATCAATAATTTTACTTAAGAAACACATATGACCTTTGCTTCTATGGCACTGGTCATGGTAATAATGTTGTGTTCAACAGTAAAACTACTGTAGCCCTTAAGATTGTCAAGTATTCAACTGATAGCTTGTCTTGTGAGTATTCTTGCTTAATCAGAACATAAAACCACAATCTTTATAAAATGTAGGCTTATAGTGATGGTCCTTGGGCTTTAATGCTTGCTCCAATGTTTTGTCATTGTTGTTTGTTAACAATAGTGTGGGTATTTAGCTCAACAGCTCTGCATCAGCCAACTTTTGTACTTTGAAGTATTTAGCTTCAAGTTTCTCCCTCAGCCATTTGCTATGGCAAAATTTGCAAGCTCTCATGGCTTGTATTTTTACTGTATGTTTCATAATCTCACTCTTACACCAACCTTTGTACATGTGGCTGAAATTAAGATGACTTCATTGACCATCCCAATTATTTTGCAGCTAAGAACAATAAGAAGTTGTTGTTAATTATAGAGCTAAGATGACTATTAAAGATCCTGGCAAGTATCATAATGTCTATGTAGACATTGCCAATTTTAATCACTATGATATAATTGTAGGAACTTCATTCATGAAGGCCAATGATGTTCTTCTAGATTTTTAGAACAACTGTGTAGTTGTTAATAAAGTAATTTACTCCAGCTTAATCATTGGAGCTGTAGAATACAGATGGGTGTCTGTAGCATTTTTGCACTGTAAAAAAATTCCATGATAAATGCCCCTGTCTAATCAATGGCACAAAGTGTGCTACCATGAAGGATGTAGAAGATAAAGATGATGTTCAAGTGATTAAAAGTCTCTTTGATGGTCATCTGTCCTTACCTGAGGTGGAGATGTTACAGCAGTCTAGAAAGAAGAACCAAAATAGTCCTTCTAATGCAAGAAAATGGAGGATATAGGATAAACTAAACCCAAAACTGACTCTTGAGTGGGCATACAATTCCTGTATGCCAGTAGAGTGGAATCAGGTTATTATTGACCTGAATTAGCAAGAAAGAGTAAAATGCATATTCTCATTAGTCACAGTCTACTGAATGGCAATGGAGGACAAAATATTGGAGCTGAGTGAGTTTGAAAAGTATTGAAGCTGAATGAGTTTGAATACTCATTGAAGAGATGAATTAGTGGGACAAGAAGTTGTCTTACAGAGATAAATATACCAGACAAATCTGAAATTTGTCTTATGGCTTTGCATGATAGGTATACAAAAGAGGTGCCATGGGCCAATGGAGGCCTTAGAAAGGCTTGGCCTTCCAGGCTGACTGGAGACAATATACCACATTTCTGATAGCAGTGGTATGATAAGTTCTAAGACATTGTCAATGGTACAAAGAAAGAACTTCTTCCATGGTGAGAGGTCAACTATCAGGCCAAACCCTATTCTTGTTTCTCTTAATACAAACTTGTTACACATCCCTGTTTTTTCATCTTTTAAAGATAAGTACTTTTGACCCAAGGCTATTCAGTGGCTACAAGTCACAAGGCCAGAGATCAAGACTGATTATGATGAACTTCTGCTTTGAACTTCTGCTTTTGGGCCAAACTCCAGTCTTGGTTGTGGTCAAGTGTTGTTCTTGGAAGCCTTAGAGTAAGTTTTTCCAAACACTGGCATTGGAAATCCTCAGACTTGTTCTCTTTAGATCTCCCTCTGCCAGATGAGTAGCTAGACCTCTATAACTTTTCATAGACTCTGAATATACTTTGGATCTTCCTCTGCCAGTTGTGTGACTCAGCCACAGCCCTCAGAAGTTACCCTTATAGCAGAACAAGCCTCTCATTTTGGTCTGAGAATTCCCTTTAGTCATTTCCTATTGCTTGTGGTGGGTTTATCCCCCAAGTTCACTTTCCCTTGCTTCAACAAGTCTCTCCTCAACCATTGTGTCCAACACCAGCTTGAACTGCCTCTATAAACTACTCCCACACTGCCAGTTGATCCCCATGATGCTTTCAGCCCTCAAAATAGAGCCTGATACTGTTTGCTAGCTTTAGAAACTCCGGTGCAATCTACCCAAGCTTCTCTCACCCTTTACACCAATGAACTTGCTGGTCTGCACTAATCTACCAAGACTATTGCTCTGTTCTTTCAGACCCTCTCCAAATGCCTCTCTCTCCCTTCTCTTACTCCTTAAACAGTCCCTACACCTTCCACAATGTTGCCTCCAGCTTGCTTCAGTGCTACAATAATGGTGCAGTTCCAAATACTCTGCCCTGCACTCTCAGATGCTTACAATAGAGGTTGCAAGATGAAAGAGTGGTTTCTTCAGTCCTATATCACTCTGTATCACCTATATTTTAAGCTGAGTGACAAAGCATTTACCTTTGATGCCATAATAATTGGGTGGGTCCTTTCCTAAATGAAGCTAGACTGCACTTTAATATTACCTGTGTTTGTGCCCTATTTTATCTTGGTGTTCCAGTTTTGTGTTTTTTTATCTCTCAATTTTATTTTGTTTTTATTCTTATTTTGTCTTGTTTCATCTTGTTTTGTTCTCATTCTCATCTTGTCTTCTCTCATCTCTTTCTATTTCCGTCTTATCTTGTGTGTTTCCTTGTCTTGACTATATTTTCTTTCATCTCTGCCTTTGTTTCTATCTCCATGTTCCAGTACCTTCCTCCACAACCCTGCCTACTATTCAGACCTCATTCTGAATCATTTCCAAGGTCTGATCACTCTGTACCTGACCTTCCTTCAAATCCTAGTCCTGCTCCCTTTACTTACATGACTCAGACATTTCCACATTCTTGATAGCTGCCCCCAAAACTTTGTACCTTACACACTGGCACTTGCCCCTTGCTCATGCTGCCCCTTGCTCATGCTGCCCCTTGCTCATGCTGCCCCTTGCATCTCACTAGAGTTCCTCAGACTTACTCAGGCCCCATCTCTCCAGTGTTTTGTATCTAGAGCTCACCAGAGCACAGATTATATGTGTAGGATGTTGTGTCTGCCTAGTAAGGATTCACTCAGTGAATTTGAGCCCCTAAGATCAGTGAAACTTAACAAGCAGAAGCCCTAGTAATAAACTCATTGTGCCACTAGAGCCAGCCACAGCCACCTCACCATTGCCACCAAGATTCCTATCTGCCACTAATGCTACCTCCTGGTGCTTGGCAAGCAGCATCTTGTCATCATTGTCATTATTGTCAGTCTCCATTTAGCACCACTTGCCTCTAGCTTTAGTAAAGGAGGGAAGGCATCTTCCACTTAGCAGCCTTTCTTTATTGTTATCTTCATCCTCATTGCTAATGATGGCTTAGCTTTTTTCTTTCCCTATGAGAGCAACCTCTGAAGGTTGTGGCTAAGTCATATAACTGGCAGAGGGAAATCCAAAGTATATTCAATGTTTGTGAGAAATTCTAGAGGTCTAACTACTCACCTGGCAGAAGGAAATCAAAGAGAACAAGTCTGAGGATTCCCAATGCCAGTGTTAAGAAAATTGACTCTAGAGCTTCTAATGAAAACACTACCTAGCATTAAGTCTAGAGTCCAATCCTAAAAGTGAAAGTTCATCTTAATTGACCTTGATTTCCAGCCTCCTAGGGCATAGCCACTTCAAAGTAGCACTATTGGATAGTCCTGGTTTAAAAATACTTGTCATTAAAAGATGGAAGAGTGGGGATACAAGGATGGATCATAACAAGGGAAACAAGAATGTGGTCTGACTTGGACAGGTCCCCTGACATTCCTTCTCAACCTAGCAGAATGGCTGCTACTGCCAATTATCTCATCTTGTGCCATAAGAAGTTTCAAGCTGAAATGCCTGATGCAAATGAGGCTACCAGTAGCCACTAGCACCTTCTGTTACTCAACAAATCACCTGGCCTGCTTGATCAAGGCCACCTTTGCTGCTATCATTATCACCCATTTCCCAACATGTCCTCACAGTGCCTTGCTCTGATAAGGATAGCCTTTGTGAATGCTATTGCAGCAATAGCAAGGCTGGCTAGCAGTAGAGTACCAGCACTCCTTGGAATTGTTATTGGCCCAGCAAGTGTCACACTGTAAAAAAACATTAGTGGCAGCCACTAGAAAAGTGACCAAGAAAATGTACTGCTCCTTGCTAGACCTTGAATGCCTGCCTCTTAGCAGGCAACACTGTCACCTTACCCTTTGCTTTCTCCAACACTATCTCTACAGTCATACCATTATCAACCACTGTTGTCTCTCACTGTGGTTTGGGAATTGCTAGCAGCTCCATGTTGCTAAAGAAGATATGGACAGATAACTAGTGACCTTGAAGGTTAGTGGTTGCTAGATACTTTGACCAACATCTTATGTCAACAGCAGTAGCAACCATCTTGCCCTTTCCCTTTGCCTTGTGTGAAGCCTTAGGTGCTGCTAGTGGTGCCACTAACTTCTCAGCAGCACTGCCCTCGGCATGTCTGGCAACTACCCCAGGTGCCACTGACTCCTCATCAGCACTTGGCATAGTGACCACAGCCCCACCTGTTAGGGGACTTCCATTTCTGACCTCTGTGCCTGACCTACACCAACTCTCCTCAACCTACTCCCATTCCCTGAGGCTTGTACAACACCTCTGAAGTGCTTTTCAGATCCCCAGAGATCTCTGGGGATCATTCTCCTTTTTTAGAAACTCCTGGAACTTGCTGTGATCCCTTGTTAAACACTTTCTTGAGGTTAGGGTTAGCTTCAGTTGTCTGTACATTTGTTTCCATGCCTTCTGCTGCCAGCTGATGTGCTGCATCAAGCTGCAGGGATCCTTAGACTTGTTCTCTTCAGATTCCCCTCTGCTAGGTGATTAGTTACTATTTGTATTATCAATTACCATTTCTAATATACTTTGGATTCTCCTCTGCTAGCTGCATAATTTAGCTGCCACTCTTGGAGGTCACCCTTACACTCTGCCAGGAGGCCCTCCTTCTTATCTTGGCCCAGAGAGTGGTCTCCTCAAGACCTATCCCAGGGGTCTATCAGGTTGTCACTCCTGGAGGTTGTTCTTACAGCAGAACAAGTCTCCAAACCCTAGTCTGGAAGCCCCTCATAGTTTGCATGGAGTCTCCAAGCCCCCTGTCTATTGCTTCCCCACCAAGCTTAAGCACCTGCAGAATTCCATGTCCCAGCTTGCCAACCCAGACACTTTCAAGGGCCCCAGCCCTGCAGGACAAGGCCTGGACTTGCCTGCTACACCTAGAGAGCCAGGTGCAATGGACCCAATCTTTCCTCACTCATCACATGACCAAACTCTCCACCCTTTGCCAAACCACTGAGCTCATTTCCCAATCCCTTCAGGCACTACTAGAGCACCTACCCCCTACCTCTAAACCCTCTTCAGCAGCAGGACCACCCCTGACCACTCCAATAGTCCTTCTAGCAGCTCTAGTAAACCCCAAGTGCAGATCCCCTGTCCCATGCTCCCAGACACATATGATGATGATCACTCTAGCAGAGAACATTTCCTCCAGTCCTGTATCATCTATATTCACCTCAGCAGAGATGCCTTCAACTCTAACATATTGAAGATAGCTTGGGTACTATTATACATGAAGACCAGGCATGCCTCCACCTACACACTACAAGTGTTTTGACACCCTAGAGGTGTCAGAAGCTTTGCAGATTAGGCCACCTTTGAAAAGGACTTCAGGGCAAAGTTCTTCCCAATTAACCCTGCCAAAACTACTGCTCTAGTGCTATATGACTGGGAGCAGTATGGGCAAGGAAAATGGATGCTAGATGAGTATATCAATTCCCCCAGGCATTTTTTGAGCAAGCAGCCTACCCTGACAGTCTCCAACTGTGCCTCACATTCTGGGACAGCCTGCACCCTGCACTACTGGGATGCATCAACAATCTCACTAAAGGCTGTTTGGATGATGAGTAGATTGCTTCCTGGTATAAGGTGGCCCAAGATCAGTGGCAGCTCATGGAGGTTTGATGGGAGCTACACTGCATGCACCCAATCTACTACCCTGCTCACACTGCCACTTGTCACCCCCACACTATGACCTTAGCTATTGGGCTTATTCACACTGTAATCCCTGCTACCAGGCATTCCCATGGACATTGATGCCACCTGACAGCACCACCCTACACTGCTACTATGCTGGAGATGCTAAAAGCCAGGGCACTTTGCATGACATTGCCCATTGGGTCTCAAGGTACATTATCTCTCTATGGCTGAGCAGGAGGAGCTCCTCCTGCAACTGTTGGCTGTGAAGGATGCTGCTGGGGATCCCTCACTGGACAAGCCAGCACTGGAGTTGACCCCAGAGAAGAGCAGTGCTTGCATCCCCCTCCTGGGCCTGGAAGAGGATTTTGAGGCAAGCAATGAATGAGATGTATGCCTCTATTGCCAGTTACTAATAGGTTTGCATGTCTGTTAGTAGAAAATGATATTGCCTTTCCTGATATCAATGACCTTAAGATGACAGAAGAACCTGAGTCTTCTCCTCCAAACATACAAACATCAACTCCAGACTCCAAAAGCTGAGCTCCCCAACACCAGTAAGGCTCCATCCAGGCCATCCTGCCTAAGAATGCTGTCTGCCCTAGCAGTATATAGTGGCTGCAAACCCTTTGGCAAACTCCTTGCACCTTGACATGAGAATCAAGATCATGGACACTCAGCAAATCCATGGAGTCACTGCCCTCCTGGATAGCAGAGCAATGGGGCTGTTTCTGGACTTGAAGTTTGTGAAGTGCCACAGCTTGACTATGCAGCCACTTTCCAAGCCCATTCCAGTGTTCAATATTGATGGAACACACAACAAAGCAGGTGCCATCAGCTCTATGGTAGATCTTGTCTTCCACTACTGGAACTATGCCAAGTGCACAGTCTTTGCTATCACCAGCCTAGGCAAGCAGGACATGATCTTTGGTTTCACCTAGCTCTAGGAGTACAAGCCCAAGGTAGATTGGGCCCAAGGCAAGGTAACCATGAGCCAATGCCCCTAGAGGTGCTCCACTTGCACCACAGAGTTCAAGGAACAGCACTAGGCTGAGATTTGAGAGCATGCAGCCATTTGTGCTTGCCATGCTGGCCACCTTCTCTTTGCTAACTTAGACCTTCTGGATCCCCCACCCCTGGTGTTCCTCCATAGAGAAGCCCTCTACAGGGATGACTGGAATATAGTGGAGCCCTAGAGGAGGAACTAGGAGGGGGGTTCTGTGGCTTGTATGGCCCAGAGTTCTCAGATGAGGCTATAGAAGTTGGAGACTGGATATATGCCACCACCCTACACTCCTCACCCCAGAGATCTGGGCTAGCCAGACCACCTCCCAGTGGCTGGCTCAAGCCTTCATGGTCATAGTTGGAAACCATTGGGGTAGGCCACTTGCTTAACTAACACTTGGAAGGAATCAATATGCTTGTCCAGCATCCTTTTCCCTTGCCTATACTGCTCCTGGTTGCATAGCACTAAAGTGGCAGTTTTGGCAGGGTCAATTGGGAAGAACTCCATCTGAAAGTCCCTTTCAAAGGTGGCTCAATCAGCAAAACTTCCAACACCTTCAGGGTGTTGAACACCTGCAGCACATAAGTGGAGGCATATCTGGCCTTCATATACAACAGGACCCAAGCTATTTTCAGCATGTCAGAGTCAAAGGCATGTCTGCTTAAGTGAATGTAGGTGAGGCAGGACTGGAGGAAATGCTCTCTGCCAGACCAATTGCCATTGTATGCATCCAGGAGCATGGGACAGGGGATTCATGCTCAAGGGCTTACTGGAGCTGCCAGGGAAACTACTGGGGCTGCTGGAGGTGTTCCCATGGCTGGGGGTGGCACAGAGGTAGGGGACTGGCACTTTAGTAGTGCCTGAAGGGACTGAAAAATGAACTTGGTAGTTTGGTAAAGGGTGAAGACTTCAGTCATGTGATGGGTGAGTGTAAGGGTGACCTCTGGAGGCTGTGGCTAAGTCACACAACTGGCAGAGGGAGATCTAAAGTCTATTCAGTACTGTACACTCACCTGGCAGAGGGAAATTCAAAGAGAACAAGTCTAAGGAGCTCCCTAGCCAGGTGTGATGCTTCAGGAAAACTTCTAACCCTAATTCCAAGGTGCAAACTCTGGAAATTGCCATAAGTCCAGAGATTGTATCAAAAATAGAAATCCATCATAAATAGCCTCAATCTCTGAACTCACAGCATGTGACTCTGTAAAAAATATGACTAAAAGGTAGCCATGGGTCAAAAGTATTTATTACCAGAAGATGGGAGGACAGCAATGAAAGGCAGGCTTGGAACAAAGAAAACAAACTAGGGGGTCCAGTATGGGCAGTCCCCTGACATCACCCCCCCTTTAGCATGCAGCATCTTGATGTACTGGGCAGAAAAAGTTATGGACTGCCTAATTGATTGCTGAGATAGGGTAGATGCCTTGAATTGCATTTGGTGCATTGGGGTGCCTGCAGTAAAAGTCCCAAATCAACACTGGTGCACATACACTGGCCTGTGGTTCCCAGGAGATGTCCTTGATGCCATACTCCTTCCACTTCACCATGAACTGTAGCTTCTAGGATTGGCAGTGGTGGTGCCTTAGGATGATGGCCAGGGATAGGGTCATCTGGAGCTGGGAACAACTTGATTACATTGAAGACCAGATGCAGTTGATGCAGGCTTGCAGGGAGCTTGAGCTGGTATGCCAATGGCCCCACCTTCTTCTCCACCACAAAGGGTCCAAGATGGTGATGTGACAGCTTCTGTGAGGGTCTTGTCATC
>JAGGAV010015665.1:0-34238 GCA_017657295.1 Termitomyces sp. DKA64 | reverse complement strand
GCAGGGCTTAGTCAGAGTTGATTGGTGTAGGGCTGGAACCCAATTGGCCAGCTCAAAGCCTCCCTCTAGTCAACTCTTACCAAGGGTAGTCACAACTCCATCCTTCCCCACACCCAGACAATACTTTTGGAAGATTGATCCCAAGATTTAGAACTTGCAACAGAATGGCCAGTGAGCCACCTAGTGACAGACATGCTGGACCAATTGGCTAGGCACCTGATCAAGCCAGCAATCATTGAATCCATCCAATGGACCACATAGTAACTTCAGCAGCCTGATCAATCAAACTATTGACTTCTATCCTCTCGCCTACCCATACCTCAACCCACTTGGTCCACAAGAACCCTGAGGCCCTCTCCCAAATCCATCAAGCCAGGGAAACCATTTGTTTTTCTCATCTGGTCACAGGCATGGTGGTCACCATGCTTCTTTGTATCACATGCTGATTGGTTGTTCAGGGGCAGCCTGACCAACAAAGCCTTCCTAATCAGTTATGTGCAGGCAGTGGCTTTCCAGCAGTGTTGAAGTAAGCCATGTGGTGTCTAAGGTGTTTTCCACACAGGCACACTTAGCTAGAGTCAAAACCCCAACCTTGCACTTGCAAGTCACATGACCTGCTTTTTGGAACATGGTGGTGCCAGCTGAGCCACTGTGCCCCTACTAGTCCTGGGGATCCTGGGGCTTGATGGGGTGTTGCCAGTGGACATTTCAGAGCTTGGCAGGGGCATTGGAGAAGCTTCTCTAGGATTCCCAAGTGTTGTCAGTGGAGGTCTCAAGCTTGGCAAAGATGTTGAAGGCCTAGCTGGAGTGCTGGGGCTGTCAGAGTTACACTTGCAAGAGTCCAGGCCTTTGTAGCAGTTATGGGGAATGCTAGAGGAGTTTTCCAAGACTTTGGATAGTCATAAGACATGGCAGGAGGTGAGTCTCAGGAATGCCAAACCATTCCAATCAAGGCAGAGTGTGGGACTCAACCAGTTGATATGAGATTAGTGATTTAGAGTTAAGGGAGCCCAAGGATGTGGAGTTGCAAAAGAATGAGAGAGTGGTGCAGAGGGTGAGGGAGCAGGTGAAGAGTGAGGAATAATATACCAAAGGGGTGTCTAGGAGAGATTGCCATTGCATGGAGGGATTTTAGCCAGGGCAGAGGAGACATAGAAGTCTGATCTGCAATGTGTTGTGCCTTTGGGACTTAGGCCACAGAGTTTTTTTAGGGCAATTATTGATGAAGTGGCCCTGCTCACTGCATGTAATACATGCACTATCCTTTCATCCCTGCTCTTGTGTTTCCACTGGAACATTGATCTAGGGCCTGTTTCTGATCTGGTTGCCACCCAGGGTCTCTCAATCATCAGAGAGGTCTGGATTATCATTTGGGTCTGGAGGATTGCCAGAGTCAGGCTCTGGAGGGTTTGGAGCCTTGCAAGAGTCAGTGGTGTTGAGTTGGGCAGTAGAGTGGGGCTCAGGGGAGTGGTTTATGATGGTCAAGCCTTATCTAGAGGGAATGTGGGGTGCAGAATTAGCAGGCATTGTGGAGGCAGTGGTCTAGTTGTTGTTGCTTGCTTTAGCTTGCCAGCTAGAGTTGCTGGGGGTGTTCCAGTTGCTCTATGAGCCTTGGTTTTTGCTCTAGTCTTCTTAGTGATGCTAGTCAATCTGCATAACAAGTGCCTTGTAGCCATCATATGTGGGTTGCTTGGGGGCAAGGCAGAGAACAACCTTAATCTGTTGCAGGAGGGCATAGCAAAGGGCAAACTAGAGGACATTGTAATTCTAGCCAGTTTTATAGGCTTCCTGCTTGAACTGGATAATGAAGGTCATGAAATGCTCATTATTATACATTCAGAGGTTATACATGTTTTTTTCCACCTCTGCTACAGTGTCAAATACTCTGAACTTATCAAAGAATTCCTGAGTAAAGGTGGGCCAGTTGGAAAGCAGTAATAGGCTTAGCTTGAAACATGGTAAGACATTGCATCAGGAAGGTCTGCCACTTCTGAGAGTCTTGGCCAGTGAAAGGTTCTCATTTCTGAATGTTGAGCCTTCCTTTCCAAGCCAAAGCATTATCTTGATTGTTCTGGTTCTAAGGTGGGGGCCCAGCATTGTAGTAGTAGTAGTAGTAGTAGTAGTAGTAGTAATTGTTGTTTCTGCCTCCTTGCTGGAGGAAAAAGTTGTCTATGGCTAGGCCCCATCTGTCTAGAGGTCCACCATCACAGGGTCTGCCACTAGGATTCAAACCTGTGTTAACTGGGGGGGTTCCAAGGCTTAGTAAAAAAGTCTTCTAGGGATCAGCAGTCCAAGATTATTGGTGTCAGCAGGTTAGTTAGAAAAGGAAGGTTGGGGCAGTGCAGGGAAAAGAGTGGTTCTTGTGGCTCCAGAGCCAGGAGGTTGTTGGATGAGGACTAGAGCATTGTTGCAAGGGGGTGGAGCATATCCTTAGATGGGGCAAAGGTTGAAGTGAGGGTGTCAGTCTCTGGGGAGCTCTTGAGCTCCTCCTTGAGGGGCAGGTTCCTCACCAGGATCCTTCAGCTCATCAATGTAGAAGAGGCTGTGGGTGGATATGAGGTCATTGTTGAGAAGGGGTTGAAATGCCCTCTAAGTGTGGTGCTTAAGCTTGGTGATCTGGTCCTAAGTGCAGAGAGCATTGGAGATAGTGTTAGCCCTGGAGCAAGTGAAAAGAGCCAAGGTGTGAGTGACAGGTTGGTTAAAAAGTCCTCTAGCAGAGTTCAGGGACTTCAGGATGTTGAACATAACATTGAGCTCCTCTTGTTAGTGGAGAATAGGAGCCAAGGCTCTTATTTAAACTCTGGCAGGTTCTTTTTGCTATATATGAAAGGAGCAGGTGGGATCTAAGGAGTCCTCAAACCAGCAGAAGTTTAGGCTGGTGTGAATCTCCTTGATCAGGATGCAGAGTTTATTTTAGAGGTTAGCATCAACTTTGAGGGTCTTCCTGACATTCTCAGGAAGGTTGCCCTACTAATAATGTTTATAAAAGTTGAAGAGGCAGTCTGCCCAAGTCTCTAGTGTTCCAGAGATGTTATAGTGTTCTAGGCTGACAAGGAGGGCTTGTGTGCATTTGGCAAAGTCAGCAAGGCAGAGGCAAAGAGAGTGGAAAGCCTTATTGCACTGTTGGACATAGGTTTCCACTCATTGCTGTTTAGGAGTAGATGGAATTTGGACTGGAAGAGCAATGGAGGGTTAAGGCCATAGGGAGAAGTGGTTGTCAAGTTGTTTTAGGGGGATTGGGGCTGCAGCAGGGATTGAGTAGGAGTAGTAGGGCCTTGGTAACACTTCAGGTTGTATGCAGGAGTAGGTCTTTTTTGATGGGGTACAATGAGGGGTGATGCCAGCCTAGAGAAGGTCCCTAACTAACTGATGGGCCATAGGGGATCAGGTTTTGATCTGGGACCCAGTACTGCAGAGTGGGTGAGACATAGCAGTCAGGTATCAACAAATAGAATGGGGGGTGGTATAGGTTGAGTACTGGCCTTTCATAATGGTCAATCAAATAGCCAGAAGGCAGGTATGCAGGATTGTAAGCAGGCATTGAAAATGGAGTAAAGGAGAGCCTTGATATTATATCAGGTTCCACTAACCACAGGGGCTCAGCTGCACAGAGCAAGTCCTTACTAGGCAGACACAATATCTACACTTACTATTCTGTGCTCTGGTAAGCTTGGAAAGAGTGAAACTGAGTGAACAAGGTGGAGGAAAGTAGTTTGGAGAAGTCAAGGTGCTCTGGCAGGCTAGATGAAGAAGTGGGAGTAACAGACAAGTGAGAAGTGAGTATAATATGGAGCTCTAGAGTTGAATATTAAGAACAAAGGAAAATGCAGAGCTGGGCTCCAAGTTTAGGTCACAAAGAGGTTTTGGAGATCACAGAGTTGAAAAGAAAGAGTCAAGGAAATAGGAAGAGAGTTAAACATAGCTGAGGAAGTCAAGACAAGATGAGGAACTTAGAGAAAATGAGATGAGACAAGACTTAGAAGATAGAGATGGAGACAAGATAAGAAAGAAGACTGATAAGGTTGGAACTGATAAGATTGAAACTGACAAGATGGAACAACAAGATGGAAACACAAGAAATGTAACAGTAATTCAGGTAATATCAAGGCTACCCTAACAGATATAGTTCTATGGCTTATATATTGGCTACTGGACCTTCTCTGGGGATTGCAGGTGTGATAGTGTAACTCAACAGAGACATATGAGGTCATTGGGTGTCAGTTTTGATCAGTTGGCAGGCTGTAGCAGTATTCTGATGGGAACTGATGGAGATGTGAGCCATGGATGATGAGAACTAATAAGAATGCAAGTCATGCTGTAGTCATCAGAAAGTTCCAGAGGGATTGGGCAGATCAAGAGAGCAAGTCAGCAATGTGGGCCAGGGTTAGGAAAGATGACAGGGCTGCCTGGGAGCTTGGAAAGGGTCGGGGGGCTTGATAGGGTCTGCAGGTGGTCGGGGTCCACTGGGGTCACCAGGGTTTGCCGGGGAAGCGTTGGGGATCTCCGGAGAAGCGTCGGAGTTTGCCGGAGCGGGCGCCGAGGGTAGGAGAGGGTCGCAGGGGTTGGAGGAGGGGGATGTGCTCCGGCACTTGCTGGGCTTGGTCGGGCAAAGTCCGGGGGCGAGGCGGGGGTCCGGGGATGGGTCGTGACAAATACTATCGTGCTTGAGTGCAAGTCTGGCATCCGGCACATGAACGGCAACGTTGCGGAAGCTCAAAGTTTGACAGGGTCACAGGCCTGTCACGTTTGATTTCACGGTTCAAATGGCCCTCCCATCGGGATGTCTGTGGCATCCCTCCATGGAGGAGAAAAAGTACAAAACTTAGGATAGTCACATTTCAGATACTAAAGATGTAAGCTTCAAACTTTCTGAGGGATCCGTGGACGACTGATAAAAGCCGAAGTTATCCGAAATCTCGTTTCATAATCTGGGTCATCGATAGGTATCGGGATGTTGGTGGCATCTCTACATTAGCAAGCAAAATACTTGAAATTCTTATAGTTTATATAACAGAGATGTAGTGCTCAATGTCCTGAGGGATCTGTTGAGTTATGGTGAAAGCCGAAGTCATCCGAAATCTCATTTTATAGCTAGTCCAGTACATGGTGTAAAGTGCTTTCATGTGTGACATCACGTCACTTTTCTAGGAGTGTGGTTTGAAGTCCTTTCGGAAGGGATCTGCTAAAGAGGTCCTTATTAAGAAACAGACACTTTATAAAGTTTATCGCGAATCGTGATTATGTTCTAGGAGACTTTGGCATGCCGACAAATTGCCGGGATGAACTTTACACTTAAAAGCTGCTGGTAAATAGGAACAATGCGCCCACCCGGCACAAAGCATTACTACTGCTGGTGTTACCCTCAGAACTGCGGCTTCATATAATGTCTTGGCTTCAGGAAGCTGCAGGTGGACCAGCCCCACCGACATACCGAGATCCTCCTGAAAAGCGTAAAATGAAAGACCCTGCGATCCCTGGCAGGATGGTCACAGACAAATCCGCAAATAAGCCGTTCCTCGCGTATGTTTGAAACTAATCAAGACGCAATATCCGTCCTTACAAGCCCTGAAGATACAAAGATTACCGTGATCAACAAGAGGCTCTTCATGCTGCATGGATGGAAAAAAACAATGAACGCGAGGCTAAGATTGCCCAGGGAGGGGAGGTCGGACCTCCTGAACTCGACCCAACGGCGCAAAAAGAAGTTGGACTTCTCGGATTACTGAAGTTCTTCTTATATCTCTCACTCTTCATTGGGCTTTCCGGAAAATTCTTTACGGGAAGTTACACCTGGGAATATGAGAGTAAGTGGACACGGCTCAAGACTTACTGGCCGGTAAGTGAAGTCTGGTAGCCTTGCACTTTTCACCGTCTGAAGACCATTGGTAGACGGATCAACGGCTCTTCTCCGAGCGTCTTTTGGCTGAGCATGATGGAAGTGTGGCCGGAAAACCAATTTACCTCGCAGTGACTATCTCCAGCTATCAAGTTTAAATTCGAGCCACTGACAATGCTCAGATTGATGGTGACGTTTACGATGTATCTAAAGGAGCAGCGTATCAACATGGGGGCTCTTACGCTATCCTGTATGTCACCTTTTCCACAGTACGATATGTATCTCTTATACACAGATAGTGCTGGCGTTGATGCTGCAAGGGCCTTCGGAACGGGTTGTTTCAAGACTCATCGTACACATGATCTCCGAGGACTAACAGAGAGAGAGCTTGATGTCAGTTTTCACCCTCGATTTCCCGGCGACACGTGTACTAAGTCTTTCTGGCTCAGAGTGTTAATCACTGGAAGAAATTCTATGCGGAGCACAAAGACTACGTGAAAATAGGCCGGGTTTTGCACCCTCCTATCGATCCTGCTAGCTCAATACCAGAACATTGTGATCCCAAGAAGGAAGCCGCAGCTCGAGCAGTAAGGAAAGCCACCAAGGAAAGGAAGAATGTCGGGTCTGACCATAAGGAATTGTAAACGGACGACTTGCCATTCAAACCTCGACGGTCATTATTCCATGTTACTTGTTCTCCCATGTGATGTCAGTTTTCCAGTTAATAACACACGATGTTCGTAGAAATATCATCGCATGTTTGAAGAGAAGATAACAGATAGAGAAGTCCTGCGAGTCATGAAATCTATAGATGCTGTCTACAAGGAAAACCATTCACATTGCCCCTGTCAAAACCAGAAAGAAGGACCATAAACTTGAGTCGTGGCAAGCGATAACGAAACATGTCACTAATGTATATTTGGAATGTGAGATGAGATGATCGTTCACTCGTACTGAAAAACACACCTGTCGGGGGGCCCCATGGGTCATGAGATAATTACGCAGAATCGCGAAGTCAGCCATGGATGTATCCATCATGGACGAAAACGGATTATCACGATACTTCGCGATGACAATGTTGCCGCGCCACGCAGTTTCTTCCTTGAAAGCGCGAGCCTGAATCTCGCGAACGCTCTTGTTGACAGGGAATGGCATTCCATCTCGAGAGACTGTCGGATAGAAGATGATGTAGGGATTTGTGAATTTGCGATTCATGCCGTCAAGGGCCTCCACGAGCTGGAGAATCATTGGGGTCTATCGTAAGCGCAATACGAGACTCCAAACTACTTACATGATATTTCCATGCCCGCGGCCCAAGGCCTTCAGCGATCTGCATATATATATAAGCACAGTATCGGACAATGAGATGATGGGCCATCAGTAGAGGAAATTTACGCACATAATCCATATATACCTCCGGATGAGGCATCCTCGATGGCACGGTAGTATATGTGCTGTGGTGAGGCGTCGACATTGGACTTGAACATTCCTAAGTAATGATTCCCTGTCTTCAATGGGTAACCCAATGACTCACCTCGTCATCAGTCGCACCAACGAAGGTTGGCGGCCTGGCCGAATTCAAGTCAGGAATGGTGGAGGATATCAGCAAATGATTTCCTTGCCGTCGGATGGAAAGAGAATGGCATCATAAGTATATGTAGGATCCATGTGAGCAGCAACGAAGAAGAATGTCCGTCAATTCAAACTCGAAGTGCAAAAGCGAAGAAGAGCTGAAGAAGTCTAGAGATTCCTTGAGTACCCTGAAACTTGAAATTGAGTCGCTGGCCACCAGCCCTTCCCCTTTATAAGCATTTTCTAGACGAGCAATGAGGACCAGACAATGCTTCTTGATGAGGAAATTCACAAAACTCGATCGTGCAAAAGAAGCAACAAAGTTATCCTGAGCCAATCTAGGGTACACTTTTGAAGTCCGGTCTAGATGAAACGTTGTTTCACGGTTCGAGCATCGTTCACAAAACAACTTTTGGATGGGGAAGTGCCTGCCAGCTTAATCACAACCTGCAGAAGCACGTCAAATGATGCGACACCCAGGGGCGTGCAGCGTGTAATTATAACCGATCGAAACCATAAGTGAAGCACAAATATGATATCCCAGATTGTACGCATGGATACAGGACCCGAAGTTGAAATCAATTGGAACGAAGTGACAGAGATGAGCCTGATTGTTTCCTGGGATTCAAGGGCTGTTTGAATGTGGCGTGTGAAACGGGGCCACGTATCACGGTGGTTTTGGCAAAGTATATCCGATCGGAGATATCTTTCCTCGAATCACTTCGTGGAAATTGATTATTGCTCGATGTCTTCACAAATCCCGACACGGGCTTCTTGTGAAAAGCAATTGTGGGTATTCTCAAGAATGTTCGCTAAATGTGAGTAATTGCCTAGTTTTATGGAAAGCAGAACCCATAAGGTAGGTTCTTCATGCATGCCGCTTGAGCGTTGGGTTCTTAAGAGCACAAATTATATACAACTCACGCACCCCGCTTATCAGGGTATCTGGTACCCACATTACCTAGGGATTGTAACCGCCGGTGAGCTAGAAATTCATTTTACTTCCTCTGACTTCGATAATGGCGTTCCTGCTTCAATTATAGTTGAGGGTGGTGCTTAAAATCACGTCAACATGCATGACTCGATCGCGGTCTCTACAGTCTGCATCTGTATTAAGTCTCATAAGTATGCTCAAAATGCGCAATTATTTCATAGCGATTTTCTGCTGCACGGCAGCGTTTATCTACTTTTGATGGATTTCTGGATTTGCTGTCCACCCCATGATGAGTCTAGAACTGTGTCTTGTAAAAATCACCCGACTCTCTTCATTGCTCAAACCTCGTGGTGGGACCTAGACTAGACGCCCTGTTTATCTGTCCTAACGACTTCCCAAGGCCTTTGCGAGTTCTTGCTGTATGACGAAGGATGCCAACTAACCCAGCATCATTCCCATAGAATCTCAGGAATTGACCAATGAACTCGTAGCATACTTGAGCATTCATGGATGCGCCTCCAGCCTTGATCTCATGATCGATTGCACCTCTGTGATCATCGAACATCTGCTGTGACTCCACATTGTCCACAATTTGGGGTTCATGATTCTCGCTAACGTCTCTTACAGGTCTACAGACAGGACGGGGCTCGTGTATCTGCGGATCATGAATGTCTGATATGAAGCTAGCTACTCGAAGTGCTGATGACCCACTTGGATTAGCCGCGAGCAAACTGGATTATCTGTTGGTATGGAATCCTTTGTAGGTGAATTCCAAAAAAACATCATTTTCATGACTTTCGTGAGTGTTGTGTTCTGTGATCTTTCTCCCATGATTCCTGTTTATGTCCTGGGATGGGCATGCTGGTAAGACGAGAAAAACCTCGAGACCCAACGAGCTCTTGGTGCTACCACGAGTATATGTATACGTAAATTTAAATTAAACGGATGAGACTGACTCGAACTATGTAGCTTTTACGATCGCTCAATGTGGGGCTTTGTTACTTGGCAGGATGCTTCTCGAACAAACGCAAGAAATGATAGAATTGTCAAAACTCTGCTAGCGCATCCCATGCCCATCTGGTCTCGATATTTCTTCTACAATCCAGGTCACGAGGAGGTGCTTTGAGATCCTGCTCGAATAGTATGAGTAATACCAATACCCCCACTGAGTGCACCTTTCCTTGCCAATACAAGACTTCGCGCGGTCTACAGTTCCAGATGTGTATTTTGCGAGTTTCGCGACCTATCTTTGTCCTGATTCCTGTTACTATACGAACGTTGTTGAATTTTGAATGAGCCAAAGTTGAAGGGTGTTACGAGTAGTTCCCAAAAAAGGAAGTCGGACACAGGTTTTGTTGTAAAAGTTAGAAACGGCACCACTAGCATCTCCAAAACGTTACACGACTCTGCGCACTAGTACTCATCCCGCAAGCACGCTCTCTTCTTTCCTTTCCTTCAGATGATCGATACCACCTTTCTTGTTGCAACTCAACTCTCGTCGTTGTTCCCCTCACAGCCCATCTCAATTCCATTACAAACATCGCGACAGGGAGCTCCACTTCCACCAGCGTTGGTAGATTCGGAACCACCTCCAGAACATGCCACATACTCCTCAGTTCTTCAGACGCAGGCAACGGGGACGGTTCTTCTACGTGTTATACACGTTGGTCTCATCATAGAAGTCTCATCATTATCTACCGGAGTGCCTTCCCTTCGTTTCATATTCCCCGGCACAATCATACCGTCTCCAGCAATCTTTCTATGGGAGTCATCAGAGCTTCATGTCCTCGCCGTAGCCGACACGGGGTCTTTGTTCCGCATAGTGATTCCTATTGGAACTGGTCGCGAATTATGGCGGGGTCAAACAGCAAATATATGGTATCGCGAACATCTATTCAAGAACATAGAAGACGCGCAGGAAGGGCTAGTTCATGTTCCGGGAATACACAGTGTGCTAGTAGGGTCGCGTAATGGATCATTATTGCGGCTAGAGAATGACTACGGTAGTGAAGATAGTTATGGTGCGCGTGCTGTTACAAAAATTTGACAGTTGACATATCTAACTGGTCTCTTAGATGATTGGTCAGAGACTGTGTTTCAGCACAGCTCTTTTCTGTCTTCTCTTACATCATTTCTACCATTGAGTGGTGGCAATCTCGATGGTTTGGGGATCATCTCCATTGCAACTCACCCATGGCCTACTGATATTGGACACGCTTGGACCCTTTCTCGTGACCGAACTCTTCGTTTCTGGAAGGCCAAGATCGGCTGTGTGGCATCTAAAGTTCTCCCTCGCGCACATGAATCTGGAATAACGCCTAGTGTCACCAAATACAATGGCAGGCACAGCATTCTGTTAGATGCATCACCGCAAACTCTGCTCCGTGTCTTTACCACTCCTGTTCGCGAAGATCACATCTATGTTGTCGTTTTTATTCCAACGATTTCATCGTCGTCTTCAGGTGGTACTTTCCATGTGCTTGATACAATATCAGACCAGTTATATGAGGTAGGCAAAATCGAGTCTCCCGAAGAAACAGCTCATTGCCACCTACAAGACTTCATCATTGTAAGAAATACTATATGGGCATTATGGGATCGCCAAGGCCAATCCATTGTCGAAAAAACGGTTATCAATATTGAGAGGTTTCATGAAGGCTTCCGCGCAGACGCCTGGACCATGTCATGTTATGCGCCAGAACCAGAGCTCACTCCAGCCTATCTCGAAGAGCATCTTTTATCCGCTGGGTCTATGACTGAAAAATTCTTCGAGGCCATCATGAGGCCAGGCATGTTTTCCGCCCTGACACTTCAAACGGCCATTGATCAGTATATCGACGTATGTCTCTCGATGCCCGGTCCGAAACCGCCTCAGCTCACGGCTGCATACGCCACAACAAGCGAACAAATTGCGGCTGTTGTTGGATGCACCGTCACTTTACATCGAGATCCGCATACTGGTGGTTACCAACATGCCAGTTACTGGAGTGCCTTGAAGCGAGACTGGGAAGGTTTCATTGCGCGATGTCGTGAAATCGAGCGGAGTGCTCGTCGACCTCTTGTTCTTGGCATTCAAGATCAGAATGAAATAATGATTGTAGAGCGGGAACGTGCGGGCTTATTGGTCAAAGAAGACCTTGCTATCTGGCTTCGTCGACTCTTAGCCATTCCGGGGGTGATTCCAGACCCACAGTACGAGCTATTTGGTACTTTGTGGTATCTTCAGGGTTCCTTGGGCCCCCAAGTTCTGCAAGATCTTGAAACCCGTATGATGGATATTCTACGACAGGAAATCTCATTCACGATACCGGAAATCCTAAAGGATCAAACGGATCGTTGTAATTTTAGAAGAGAAATGGATCTGCAGGACAAGCAGTGGGTCTCGGCGAAGTTACACAGTCTGCAAAACTTGGATGCTGCCACCCGCACAGCGCTCGATGTCATTGGTGGGTTCAACGTTGAGGTGAAGCGGGAGGAAGACGAAGTCGAGTTGCTCCTTCCTCCCCCTCACTCCAGTTGGTCGCAAGCCCTCACCACAGCTTACATCTCCAAAACTGTCGATGCACGCTATGAATTTGCTCTCGCCCTAATCATGATGCTATTCTTTTTGTCGGAAGACATCTCAGACTGGGATCCAGCATTACTCTCGGAAATTTTTGCCGTGTTTAGGGGAATTGCTATGCTCCGATATGTTTCTAGACAGCCAGCCCTCGTTGCGCCCGAAGATCCTACATCTTCGGACTCTTCAGCAGCCGACGATGTCATATCTCGCATGCGCAACATGAACGTCTCCCCCAGGAACAAAACTCTCCTTTCTCCTCACTACTCTGTCGTCTATCGCCTCGTTGACCAATCCGGTGGCACTGATGTCTTACCCGATGCAGCGCACCGTTACCTCGATGCGACGGGACTATTGCAATCAGTAGGCCCAGGAAATGCGACACAATACGAAGTAATTTTCTGTGACAACCTAAGGCTTCTCGGTTTTTATGGTGCGAGTAGGGAATTGCTGTCTTGGCTACCTAGGACACCTGGCGTTTCTTATGTTCAGGCGCGATTGTGGCTCGATGTTGGCAGAGTCGACGATGCTGCCCATTTATTCGAAAAATTGGGCGGCAGTTTCGGTAAGTTTGTGTTTCAATGGAGTTCTGAGTCGCCTGACAAGAATCTTTGACTAGCGAGTAAACATGGTACGTCTGCAAACTCTGGATATAGGCAACAGTTCCTGACATAGTCAGGTGGTCATTCATTGTCAGTGGAAGATCAAGAGATCCTAGCAAAGACCCTTCCGGCCACAGAGCTGTTGGACTCCCAGCATTTTTTCTACAGTCATATTTCAAATCTATTCAAATTGGCTTCCTGGGTGCATCACGAGGTCTCCTTCGCTCAGCTGGCTATATCCGTGGCTTCACTCGATGTCGATACATCCTCTCTTTGGTCCACAGTTATTCATGGACTCATCGAATTGGCGCTATATGAAGATGCATATGCGTCTATCATGTCAGTTCCCTTCGAAAATCTGTGAGCCTCAATGAAATTCGGTGTTGATACCTTAACCGACTGTTGATCGTTAGGCAAAGAGAATCTGTAAGCCAATTGGCTTATCGGATGTGCGATGATAACTCAGTTGACAAATTTATGGCGCTCAACTTTGCTGGTCTGGGGGATGAGGTCGAAGAGGCCCTTGCTTTCAAAGCGCGGAACATTGACCCGCGGGTTCAGCCCTCGTATTCCAGAATACTCTATACTTGGTTTATCCGCAGAGGTGATTATCGAAATGGTGTGTAATCCAGCATCCTTCTCCTTTTCCGCCTCTTATCTCCCGATAGCCGCACTCGCCATGTATCAGCGAGCGAGAAGACTACAGGACTTCATCACTGAACCGACATTATTTGCATCCCTGGCCGAAGAGCAATTGGAAGCCTATAGTCTCGCTATCAATGCGTTGTCTCTTGTTGACTCTAGAAATGCCTGGCTACTCTTCCCACTCTCCTCTGATCAAAGTTATGAGGTATGAATAGACGTGATATTTTCCCTCATAGAATATTGATATTCGCCCCAGCCACGCAAACGAAAAAGACTTACAAGACATATTCCTGAAGACAAGTTCACACCTGGAAGATTTGATACCGATGTCATTCGCCTTACAGATATTCAATACGAATATGCTCTTCTGTCAGCACAGATTGATATCATACGTCGTGATCCCACAATTTTGTCATCTCCGGGTCAGCTTCATTGTCACAACTTAGCGTTGAATAACTTCTTATGTTTGTTAGAATTCATGCTTCCTCCTCCCACGATAGTGTTAAGACTCGCTCAGGCTAATAAGTTTACCCTGGCCATGGCCACAGCCCGATCTTTGAGCGTGGACATGACTGATCTATTCAATCATTTGACGATACAATGCTTACGACTGTCACGGAATCCTGATGCTGTTATGTACGACTGTTCGATTCTTTGTGTCCCTCGTCCGCTCATCTCTTTCCTACAATAGACAAGAAGATACTAGCGACTGGCTTCTTAACGATGACTTAGCCTCTTGGTCTGGGACTCCGGTGGAACGGGGGTGGCGATATCTACGCCAATCTTTACAACAATACGACAGCGCTGAGACAGAACATAAATATTCCAAGGCAACTTTGGAGACAATTCTAGGTGCTGATTGCACGTCTTCCCCGCCACCATGGCTTATAAATATCCTCGAAGTATATGCACCGTCCTGTCGAATTCAGTAAAGATATCACTGATTTCAATATTGACAGGAACATCACCACGAGTATCTCATTCGAATCAGTCTACGATATGACAATCTGGAGGCAGCCATCGAACATGCTCTCTCTCTGATACGAAAAGTAAGTGGAACACTAGTCATCATCCCCACGGCTTATCTTTCTCCGTTCGATCTCTAGTCTGATTCGCGTTTGGCCCGTGAAGCGCCCGCGAGCGCCTGCTCAACGTGGTTGCCATATGCTCTGATTGACCAGGTACTGATTGCGGCCAGCCAGGCTGCGACATCGATACCTACGTTGTCGACCTTACGGTCTGATGTATCTGCTCGCGTCAAACGCATGCAAAAACTCAGCCAGTCAGTCCAGTAGTCCAAAAATTTGTCCACTGTTCGATCTGCGCTCTTCTCGAAATGATCCGTGGGAGATACTGTTGAGTTATAGCCGTCCCACGAAAACGGCGATAGCACAAAGGAAATGGTATTAGTACAAGTCGTCAGCCCGGATCAGGTTCGTTAAAAGGAGTCCTCCGGACAGTACACATATGGCATACAACACGAATCGATACTGTTACAAAAGGGCTCCTAACAATGGAATCATTGGTTGAGCGCTAAGCACGAACACAGCAACTGGAAGGAGAGAAAAAATGATGAGCAGGACATGACGAGAGAACCTGGGCATGGGAAGAATATGTAAGAATATGTAAGGTACACATCAGCTGTGTCAACAGCAAGAGCCGAAGAATCCAAGAAAAGAAGATGTACGGTGATATCAAAAACAACCCAAAAAACCAAAGGAAAAACGTCCCCGAACTATGAGTTTTGTATGTGGGCGTGTCGCCCAACGGCTGACTCCGGCCGGAAAGTTTCCAGGAATTGTGTCCATTCCCCCTGACCGAACCCAACGGCCGCACCCCACATAGTGTCGTCCACGGGATGTACGTACTGTGAGTAGCGAGAAGTGTCTCCATAGACAGGCTGCACGGCAGTCATGGGGTACTGATACCCCACTGACGATGTGTTGGGGTGAGCGATCACCGACGCAGACATCTGCAGTTGCGTTGGAGACTGCGAGATGCTCTGCATGTGTTGTCCCGCCTGCTGGGTAAAACCCCCGGCCGTCCGGATTGAGGACATGGAATGCATCGAATCGTATTGTCCCTGAGAATGTGGTAGAGCTGATATGTTGGGCATCGGAGGGCTTACAGAAGATGAATTTGCAGGTGAACCCACACCACGCGTGGTGGGTGATTCACCATATCGGCGTGGATCATGTGAATCGTGATATGGGAAAGCGAGCTTCCTAACAGTGCCAAGTACTTGTTGACGTTGTTTTTCGCGACTCTCCGGAGGCTGTAGATGAAAGTCTGGAGCGTAGAGAGGTGACAAAGAGGTCAAGATATCATATCCTTTGTCAGCGACGGCGTTGCCTCTTGACTGTTCGAGGGTGCTGATAGCTTTTCGAATGCTAGCACGAAACATGACGGCCCCAGGCTGGTCTGGATTGGATATGAGTTGGAAAGAGAAGAACATGGCGGCAGAGAAACAGTGGAATGGACCCCAGGTCATGTGTCCAGGGACCGCAAGGGCAGAGTTGGCTAAGAAGTCAGGCCGTGATTGACCAACCATAGTGATCAGTTTGTCGGCGGCACCAACAGCGATCTCCAGGCTCTGTGCCGATTTCGAGCTGTCGGTCGCTGACGTTGACTTTCCATTCGAGAGTCCTACGGAGGGACCCGGGCTCGGGCTGGCATATGGCCGGTGAAGCGTGAATCTGATATGGTAGTAAGATGTACGAATGATGACACTTTGAACGCCAAAACGCCTTGTGGCAGTGTTTGGAGATGCAAGGCTCCGAGCGACGCGGTACTCGTCTAAATCCAGTTCGCTAGGAAGCTCTTCCATCCATTGTGTCAAGGCTCTGTCGTTAGCCATTACACTTTCGTAGGGGACTGGTCGAACAGAAACCGCGTCATCCATGATGTCCCCAAGAATGAATGCGAGACGGAACAACGCAATATTAGGAAGATATAGACGCCCAGTTTTGTCGATGGCAGGGTCGCAATATGAAGGGAGCTGCGTATCGAAATGATGTGACGCAATTGTGAGTGGTCGGCCAAACAAAAATGCTTGCCAGCTTGAGTTTCATGATTAGAATTTCCGAAAAGAATAGGTCATCGAAACTGACCGCTCCATCAATACAATGTGCCACCAAGCCCATCTACGCCGTTCCGCAACATCACGGTGCATTCTCCATTTCCCCGGATCTCGATGAAGGCCCATGGCCATAGCTATCGTCACCAACTCGCCTCGAATATGCCAAATTTCCTCTGTGTCATTCTTTGAGAGTGTCTGGAACATACCCCTGATGAGCAGAAGTTCAATGAGCTCTAGAGAGTAGGTTCTTGATTCGCTTATCCGTCTCTGAAGGGCCGTTGTTGATACTTCATAGAACTTGAGCCCGATTTCCTCGTGAGATTCGGGAAAACTTTGCAAGAAAGGATGATGGGAAGGTAAATAAAATGTTGCGACTGCCATGATGACACAAGCGGTGGCCAGGATTAAACGGTCTGCAGAAGTACCGTTTCTGAAGCGTTCCCAAGCGTGTGTGAACGACGACTGATTGACGTGGCGGTATATCCAATTACAGTACTCAAAGTAGAAAACAATAAGTTCGTCAATGACTTCAATGGCCGGGAGCATAGCAAGGAGATCCCGGTCATACTCAGGGGCCATGGTCGGAAATTCTTCCGTATGTTCCTGACTCTGCTGCCTGTCAGTTTCTTCTGAGCCTCGAGGCTCGTTCTGGCAAATGCAGAGTCAAGTGTCTGCATAAGGCCAGGAAAATTTAGTAAATACTATACCATGAGTAGGTGGGTGGTAGTACTGGTTGGACCAGTGTATAAACCGCCTGTTCCTTGGCTTCCAAGCATTCGAGGAGCCTGCAGACTTTTCGCGATAGTATCAGAGTCGACTGCCTCTTGTTTGGGGATAAGACTCGAGGCGTCACTTTGGCGCCTGTGGGGTGCAGTGTGGTTACGTGAGGCTGGGAAGATGTAGGATTCGAGCAGAGATATGGAGTGACGGATTCGGTTGATTTCTTGCGCAGGGTCAATACGGCTGTAACTTTTATAGGTAGATAAGTAACTTTCGTGGTACATTGCAAAGCGTGGTTGACAGGCTTCCACATGAGGACGAACGGTACTCACTGATGATCATCGCGGTTCATTGCGTCCCCGCCTTCATGGCCACGGGCATCCTGGTAGCACATAGCAGAGGTACCTGGCATTAAAGTATAAATTTTGTAGAAAGAGTTAGGTTATTAACATGGAGGCATACCACGGAGCACACATGACGAACATGGACGATTTCTAGGAAAACAATGAATTGTCAATCCAGGACGCGGCTCGCGCTGACGAACCGATCACATTTGAGCTTGCTGTTCCTACATGGCTCGCAATTTATGGCCTTGCGAGCACGTTTGGTTGGCGGGCGTCCTTCGCCATTCTGCTCACCAGTTGGTGACGTTCTACCGCGAACTGTGCCAGCTGTATTGGATCTGGCGGGTTTTTGTCGTGACGTGGTGGTCGTTGTGGACGTCGATGGGCTCTCGTCGGTCATGGAAGCAGAAGATAGGGCTGAGTGGTGGAGGGAGGAGGAAGTAAGTGAGGCCCGATCGAATCCAGGGTCCAAATTCGATTTATCAAATAAACCCGCCAGATCATATCGCGATTTAGCCGAAACCACAAAGAACTATGCAAATCCGTGTACATATTTCGTCAATAGATTACATACCTGGCCTCGCCCAACCTTTATCAATACGGCTTCGGGGATGCAGGGTCTTTCGCCCCACGAGAAGGGGGTCGAAAGGCTACTGAAGACAACGAGCAAAGCTACCTTTTCCAGCCAGGCACGGGGTGACCGGGGTCCAACCATGTTCACTCTAACGCTCTGCGCTCCTATGCGCCGCCACCGGCGAATTCGTCAGAAGTTCGCCAGACCGAGTGGAGTGACAAAAAGAAAGCCCACATTGTATACTATGACCCTTAGTCCCCGGTGCGACCAGCTGACGCATACTACGCTCCGTCATCTTTCACCTCGTGACTCAAAGGATCTTCTCCCGCCACCCAATTGGTTTTCGACCATAAGGAGGTCACTCCATACAGAGCCATTTCCTCGATGCTCACACCTGATTGCCATTGCACACTTCCTGATATGGTCCATCCATCGTAAGCCGAAACGCATCTATTAAGGTATACTTAATCTGGATGATTATTTAGTATAGTTCGCCCCATTAGTCTTATAACGAATAGACTAATATGCCGGCATTCGACGTAAGCATCCAACTTTTCTTTTGAGTCTTCTTAGAGCCTGAGCGCGCCCGACTTCCTACGTCTTCCAAAATTTCTTGGGTTGACGGACGAACTTTGAGGCTTGGTACCAATCTAGCATACATAATTCAGTTTACAGCATCGCCGGATGGGGCGCAACTTTACCACAATTGGTTTGTTGAAAATATATACAAGCTCTAACCATCAGACCGCACGCTGGCAGAGGGACGAATGATAGAATGATAAGCTTGTACTCGTTATCAGCACTAATGATACCCCTGCCATAGATGAATACTATTTCCCGGAGGAAACAGACAGACATGACGGCCCTGGACTGACCTTAGACAGACTGCACAGAACGCGAAGTCGATTCATTCAGCCATTAATCCCGTGATGATAACACGTTACTGTGCATACCCTACCAATCGCTGACAGGACCAAAGCTTCTTGGACATATAGCACATGCTCAACAAAGACCTTTTAGATCTCAACTGTAAATCGCAATTGAAAAGGTTTTGTATCAAACTGAATAGTCTCGGAGATCGACACTGGTTGATGAGGGCAAGTAGGGGCAAAGCCAACAATCAGTGCGTTTTGGTGTGGTAAATGATATGTTTCAGATCAGAATAGTACCTAGAGGGGGCCCGAGACTGAGGTTTCGGTAAGCACCGCTCGAGAGGAGTTTAATTGAACTCGGTCACGTCAGGGTGCGTTGTACTTAGATAGTTTGAAGGATCAAGGAAGCTCCAGCCATTCCAAGAAAGAAAATCTCCTGTCTGTCCGGATCATAGTTGAAGTGACTGTAAAATCTGGGCGACGGGTGCGAGAAGGATACCAGAAGGGTGGCGAGATCGATAGACTGAAATTGTGACTGAAGAGCTATTTGCCCGCCTGTGGTCACTTGAGTCGATGGATATACTTGTTAGCACCGAAGAGCAAAGAGTCCGATACTTTTCAGCACCCAACCGATGCCCCCCATACGAGTAAGTTCTTTACTTTTTACCGATTCTGCTGAGTTGGGCATTGGACCCTTGGCTACAGATTATCGTTATGCTGGTGAATCAAGATCTCACTAACGCACACGTCCCTTGATTAGAATCTTGACACTGTGTACCATGAGATTGAGCTCAAAAAGACGAGGAATCCGTAGAATAGGAAGACACGACAGGCTGTAAATACTAGAGCACAATCTTTGGCAGTCAACACTCTTGCAAGGTTGCACCTCTTAGGTAAGAACTGTGTGAGATGGAGTGGAGCTAGAAACAACAGGTAGTTGAAATCAAAGGGCGCCCGGGGAGATAGAGCCATGATAATCACGGGCCTGAGTATGTGCCGCCACGTCGACCGTGGCAGCACATAATTAAATCGAGAAGTACTTGATCGTGGTATCGGAGTGATGGCGCAGGACTGAGAGCAAAAAAATGCGAAAGTGGACACCCTGAAACGCCGAAGTTACCTAGGTGTAGGTGATTCAGGATATCGCGATTGATTCCTCCTTCTTTTGTAACTTCTTTTCTCGCCGCTGTTGTGGACACAGTCTGAGGGACATAGACATGTCATGCCGTCAATGATCAGAAAAGCCGAAATCCAAGCCTGTTTATGTAGGAAAGTGAAAAGAAGTTGTGACTTGATGGAAACTACTGGACTGTGATCTAAATCGAAAGAAAGCCGACTGGAATTGTTCTGATTGCGAGGAAGTTATTTTTTAAAGTTTGATTTAAGAGTGGAGCCTTCAATACGTAGGTAAGCGAACAGGAAATTAGAACCAACAGTAATAAGTAAAAAATTACACACCAGACGATCAAACTAAAACGGCACCTGTTATGTGACAACTCTGGAAATTACGGAAAGATAAATGAATCAGCTCCACCTACATTCAATATACGATGGCTTGAAAGATAAAAAAATCCCCCCGGACTCCGAGGGAAGGGGCCTCGAGTAAGGACAAGTCAAACCATTTGGCAATCGTTGACAACCGCCGGTTACCAGGCTATGTGCGATATTCCCATTTGCGGCGCTATATATGGCCTCTTCCGACCTCTCTCAAATGGGTACAAACGTGTTAATAATAGCGCCTGTGTGTAAATTGAATGCTGGAATTTGGCTTTGGTAACGACATTCGACCAAAGGCTAAAGCCACGTGGCAGCTTTCAACTTCCCCGACGCCAGAATTAGACTGATAACCAACATAATTGATTCTCGAATAATAGCTGGGGCCCCTCGTGCCCGGTCATGCATGCATGAACATGAACATAATGTTGTCGTTGACGGGAAATCAGTCCATAGAGAGTACGATAGTATCTCAGAAGAAAGCGGAGGTGAGGTCAGCCAACTCTAGAGGGTACGCCGCATTGTAAGTGGAGAATCGCCGATTGTTTGAAAGATAGATCAGATGGTGATTCGTAGAGACCAGATCGGGATCACGAAATGGTGGCGTGGGGGACGATAATCTCGGAAATCCTCTAAGCGCCGAACAATTCTTATGTGCTTTTTTCTCTGCTCGACTTAGCCTCATGTACTCAAGTTTCTCTTTGTTTCTATCAACTTCCGAAGAAGTGGAAATCTGTGTAACAAACCCCTTTGGTAATCTTCGCCTCGATTTCAAACCGGCAAAAGCTTCGCTTGTCTTACGATTTCCTCCTGAATTCATGGAAGATCGGTTTCGTATCTCAAGCTCGGCGAATATTCAACTTAGGCTCCACCTCGCGTGACCCCGAATGCTTAATATACTTCATGGGGCCTGAACGACGTAACTTTGTCTCCAGTTCAAACAACGCGACTCCAGGTAACTTGTCACAGGCAGTTTTCTATAGATTTTCTCTAGCATCCTTCTACGTGCGCCCTCTTCGTACTACTGGTATTGAGTCTGGATCCATATCCACTAGGGACGCATTATAGCATATGGACGTTCCATGACTTCACCCGGTCTATTCAATAGGATTTTCCTAACCACGCATGTACAGCGGCTCAGCTGAAGGCAAAATATCTGGTCAGACAAGTATAGCCCTACATGCCGTCATCGAGACCGTCATAGATTTGTATTATTGGCTCTTCGTTATTGGCTCTTCACTACATAGTCTTGGCTCTTCACTACATATTATTTAATTTCAGAGTCAATGGTGTCCATAATACTTACGTTATCAACAGCAAATATAGGCGCAAGCAAGTATTGACCAAGTATCGAAGGCAATCGTTGAAATTGAATCTGGTCAATGTAATATCCATACAAAAAGCTGGTTGTCGCTGAGCTTCAACATCACGAAAAGCCTCTATTTTCAGGCTTCTCTGAATTGCGGGGAGAAGCTTGAACCGGGACTTGGTGGACTGACTGATGGATCGAGCACATTTTTGAATGCTGGCGTTCGAGGATCGAAAAGTGCATGCCGACGACGCTTGCTTCATGGGGTAGAAAGGGAATAATTGGAGTCAGGAGATGCGATAAGAAATTGTTGGTCTGTCGACGACGACCTCGATAAACAACTCATTGTCAAAAATGATGACTCGATACAAATCATGGTTATGACAGGTATGGGATAGGACAGAGTCGACTGTAGCAATGCCGGGCGAAGCCTGAAACGGCAAACATCACTTATGTAACGTCAGACTTGAACAAGTGAGCCCCGCTGGGCGCTTCAGCTTTTGATCGATATCTGCCAAGTTGAGCTGATCCCTAGAAGGCTAATATAAAAAAAAAGCGGTAAGCTGAGGACAATGTGAATGGAAGATGTCACTAGGTATACGTAGATGTCGGAAAATGCAAATCCCGAATCCGGTGCAACTCTAGATAGTATGTAAACTCCTACTCACTTTTTGGCTCAGGCTCGCGATATTCTCACAATGTTGCTTTATTCCTGGTTTATTGCTTCTGCAGCCGTACTTGAAGGCAAATCTTAAGTACAGCCTTTGGATCTTTGGCTTCATCCAGCCTCCGAGTACCCTAACTATCGCGTCACCATACCAGCCAGTAGAATATGATACATAAATCGATCCAAATTCTTGGTATACTACTGAGTAGTACGAGTCCTCATTATCGGTCTATGATAGTCTATATATTGAAAACAATTGCGTATAAAATGGGCACCATCCTACAATACAATAACCAATGACTGAATCCGGTCAGTGTTGGCATCCTGATTTCTCGAGTCTTCAATCCATAAAAGCTCTCGTGAATTCAGCGAACGTCTTGTTGCCTAAAATACCGAAGACAACACGAGTGAAGCGATTTTTGAATCTTGCGTTTGGCGCTGTCAACAACTCTGCCCATAGCCTCGCAATTGTCGTCACATTATTCTGAAAAACCCCAGTTCCAAAACTCCCGAGCACGAGGTGCTTTGCACCCTGTTGCTCGCAAAGGAACAGTATTCTACCCATTCTCTCCTTCATCGCCTTTTCAATTCTTTCTTCAGTTGCTTGAGGCGATGTCTTGCCCCACAGAGACTTACGAAGGACACCAGCGTTCACAGCAGGACTTGTCACAACGTCGACTGTTATCGGTTCTACCCATCCATTGCCATCATCACGAAATACAACGACTCTAGGCGAGTATATCATGGCATGAGAGTAATACCCGCCTTTAGGGTTGCGATTGTGAAGAGTGTAAAAATTCTGGGCTTGGCTGGTCATAAGTGTGGGGTATAATGTCGAAGCCCGTGCGATCGACTCTTCCTGAGCTTGAGCGCCAGTCAAAAAGCCCCCACCCGGACTTTTCGCCGAGGCAAAATTCAGGATAACGACTTTCTCATCTGCACCGGCTGATGTCACGAGAAGACGAGCAGCTTGAAGGGTAGAAATTTCTAGAATTGAGAATTCTGTCGGGGTGGCAACGCCAGGTGTGGCCGGAGGCGTAGGCCATGTGGAAAGGAGAGAGTCAGGCGCATAATATGTGGTTCGTTTTTTGGAGTCCTCCGTCTTGGACTGCAGTTCATGAGTGATATCGTTTAGAACGAAGCTACCGATTTCGATGGCTGCAAGGGTGTCTTTCGCTATTTTACGAAGTTTCGCCCGCCGGTCATCGTATTCCTTTGTCCCACGAAGTGCGATCGCTGAAGTATCCATTTTGTGAAGAGGGATGCTATAGATGGAGTATCTGTTCTACGGCTCGTTCTACTGACAGTAGCACGTGTGGCACTGGCCACGCGGGTCGCTTACAATTGTAATTGTCGATAAGTACTATACCCTCTGGTAGCAGTTTGTCTCTTATGTTCCGTGATTTATATATAAGGAGAGCTTTTGAATTGTACCTAGAAGGCATTGAGTCCCTTCTCAAAGACGAGGGAGGTTGTTCTTTGTCATGTCTGCCGTGGATTGTGTAGGCGCATCCTGACGGACCCTCGACTGGGGATAGTATGATATTATATCTTCCTCTACTGCAATGTACGGAATAAAAAGTATGTACTATACATCTAGGAATAGGTATGGTTTATAATGACGATCCTAGGAGATGGATGACTGGGCATGCAGGTATACTTACTACTAGTCTATGACTGATACATAAGATGCGGAAGATACTACAATCAAGATGCGTCATCCATATCAAGTCCATCCTCGTAACCAGGCTTCACTTCCAGAATGGATTCTTGGTCCGACCACTCGACGTCCTCAAACGTACCTCGTCTGAACTACTCAAGGTACTCGTCGAGAATCTCGATAGCGAATCCTTCCTTAATGGTTGTCGTGGCTGTGGTGTCCGATTCGGCACACCCGTCATCTGCGAATAAATCGATGGCGCTGACAACCAGCTAGTCTGGCCCGACCTTCGATCCCCGGGTACAAGGCAGTCGTCGTCATACGTATAACGGTGGTGATAGTACTGCTGACTAAGGGAAGACTCTTTCGGATCGGGGTAGTTGTAATTCCCAATAAGCTGGACTAAATCCTCCTCGAAATCCACTCTGGCCTCCTCCGCCACACGAATCTTTCTTAACTCGGCCGCCTCAGTCTCCGGCACAGTATGATGGCGAATGATCAGATCCGTTTTTCTACTCTGCCTGTGCCCGAACAACTTCTCGCCAAACCGCATCAGCCGCCAACGCCATGAGCTGTTGTCTATACGCCCATATCCAGGTTGGCTCGCGAACATCGCTGTTTTCTTTGTACGCTGTTTACGTGCACGACGCCTACAGCACCAAATGAACACAAGGAGGATAAATGCGCACCCGAGAGCCATGAGGAAGATCTGCCACCAGGCGAGTGACCTCTTTGAAGGGGTGGGTATGTCAATGCCCGTGATAGTGGGCAAGGGAGCGGAAGTGCTCGTCCCCGAGGACTGCGGGACGATGACGAGTTCAGACAGACAGACACCCAGGCCAAGGACAACAGTCGAATTTTGTTTGCAGTCGGCTGCGACGCAGGTTCCGCCGCGGAGAACTTGGTCGGGACTTGAGCATGCCAGGCAGGTGCTGGCGCCGGCGCCAGAACAGCTTGAACAGCTGGAGTCACATGCTTGACAGGACGAGATGGTAGTGTCAAAGTACTGTGATTTGCTGCAGGTTGGAAGGCAACGTCCGTTGACCAGGACGGGTCGATTGGAGGTACAGCTTAGGCATTGGTTGAAAGAGCCTCCAGAGCAGCTTATGCAATCGGGGTGACATGTTAAACATGAGCGAGAGGAGGCGAAGGAGCCAAAGGGGCAACTTGAGACGCATTTCCCATTATAGGCCAGTTGGTTTGCGGCACATGTAAGGCAAAATGTTGCAGATCCCACACAACTATCACAAGTAGAATCGCATGCTATGATATGGATGAGTTGTATTATGATAATTGTTGTAGGAAGAATGCCACACCTATGCAAGTAAGATGATCTTGAGGCGATACGAATGTCCCAGATGGGCAAGCTTCAACACAGCTCCCGTTAGATAGAAAAAAACCAGGCAAACATCCAGTGCATTGTACAAGGTCAATAGTTGAAATGGAAGCAAAATTAGGAATCTTGCATGAGGTACACTTGGCGTCACAAGCTGTTTGAACGGCGTTGAGTAAAGTCGACACCCGGAGCTGTGATGACCTGACGCACCATCGCATTCCATCTTGTTATTGTCTGCGATCATGTTGGTCCCCGAGCAGATGCCGTTCGAATCCGCACTGACACATGCCCCATTAAGACTATACAGTCCAGAGGTACAAATGATGCAGTCACTGGAAGTTCCCCCAGTGCATGTGTCACAGGACGAGGCACACCGTGTACACTCCGAACCACTACTGAAACTTCCATCGGGGCAGACTATCCCACTGGAGGTCACGGATTGTGGTGGATCGCACTTCGTACGATCACTTTGGTTCTGGGTAAAAGCCGACTTGCACGTAGTGCAAACGCCTGTTCCGTCTTGGCACGCAATACATCCTAGTTGACAAGCTACTTAATATGAGTACCTTTACATCATGACGACCGAAGAGCCAACATGCCTTTACAGTCCCCCGTGGAAGTCAGAAAGAATCCTGGTAAACACTTTGCACACGCCGTTCCGTTGTCAGCTTTGGTGAAACCAGCATTGCAAGTGCATGACCCATTGATGCCACAAACACCATTCAAGCAATTGCATGTTGACGGTGCATTGACCACAATGGGTTGTAAACAGCGTCCGGTCCCACTTATACCATCGTCGCAATTAGTGCAGTTGGCAGGGCAGGGTTGACACTTTAACCCGAAGAAACCTGTTGCACACGTCTCGCAAGAAGAACCCGTAAAACCGGGGGTACACTTGCATGTACCCGACGCCGAGCAGATACCGGACGCAGCACATGGAGGGGAACATGCTGTCGACTGAATGTCGACAAGAGACAGTGAGATAGGACGACGACCCAATGGCAGCTGGTTGATATCGGGAACAGAGTCCCATAATACTATACGTTCATCAGGGATTCCGTTCGTTGTTGTAACCCAGATGTTCGATGAGAGGCTGAGTGACTTAGCTGCCAGCGGCGAAGAAGAATTTACGATGACATTGGTGGGCAGGGCTGAGAACCCAGACTGGCCCGAGTAGAGCGTACCGGAAAAGATTGCAAGTCCCGGTTCGAGTTCGAGATTCAGAGGAAGGGCTTGTAGTGAAGCATTGAAACCCGGAGATGGTGATAGTGAAGCGGTAGAAGACGTTAGGACGGTATGTAGGAGTTGTGGACTAGAATCTGAAGTATATTGGTCCGGTAACAGAAGGATGTCGGTAGGAATGCCATGCGCCGATATGGTAGCACCAACTTAAGTCTGCCTGTCAAGTTGCGTTCACCAATTGATAGGAGCAAGCACACCCACTGGTAGTATTAGAGTAACCCTGCAAACATTGCCCGGGAACGCATAAAACGATTGAAGATTGTTGAGCGACTGTAAAATCAGTCAATTACGCATCAATCAGACATGACGTAGCATAAGCATATACAAGCTGTGACGGTTGAGATTGCAAGAATGATTGCGAACATGACACCTTAGATGGTCGTCAGAAGCAAAAGACGCAAAGACCGTGGTAAGAGAGGAAGAGAACAAGTGGCCGTTGGAGATGTCGACAGAACAAGGCCATCGTATCCTTATTGTTCACTACAAATGACAAGTGGTTCTGGCAACGCAATTTGAATAGGGTTAGGTCTTGGAACGTGATCGTTGTAGTAAATTCTAGAAAGATCATCTGAGATCTTCATAAAAGGTCTTTCCGGGGAAGTTTCAATTTATCCTCTGCAATCCATTCAATGTCTGACGTGCGTAGTGCGAGGTACTTATCACCAAGTCAGACACTAATAAAAATCAGGCAAATACTCTCAAGGACCAAGGGAATAGAGCCTTTGCGGCCAAAGAATGGGACAAGGCGATCGATCTCTTCTCGCAAGCTATTGCAATTGATCCTACAAATCATGTCCTCTTCTCGAATAGGTCTGCAGCCAAAGCTGGGAAGAAGGACTGGGATAGTGCTCTTGCGGATGCGGAAGAGGTACGTTGAGACGATTCTCGGATCAGATGTATTTATTCAACCCCGTAAATTCAGACCGTCAAATTGAATCCGACCTGGGGAAAGGGCTGGGCTCGAAAGGGTGCTGCTCTTCACGGCGCGAAGAAGTATGATGAGGCGATTGCCGCTTACCAGAGCGGCTTGGCTATTGAGGACAGTCCTGCTCTTCGTAAAGGTCTTCAGGAAGTCCAGGATGCTAAAGGTAAAACTTACTGACCACATTGCTGAGATGCTTCGCTCACCTACCCGCGTAAAGCCTCTGAGGATGCCGGTCCTTTTGCCAAAATATTCTCAGATCCAAACCTTCTAGGCAAACTCGCTTCTAACCCCAGGACTTCCAAGCACTTGGCCGATCCTGCTTTCGTCCAAAAGGTGAATCGGTCCCAAACCTGCCCGAATATGCTGACAATTTTGGTTTCATAGATTCAGATGTATCAAAAGAATCCACAACTTGCATCAACGTAAGTCAGATGATTCTCAATGCAATCTTTGACCTCAAATTGTGACCCATTAGAGCACTTGAAGATCCTCGTATGATTGATGTTCTGGGTGTGGCTCTTGGTATTGACATGCAAGGCTTTGCTAGACCCGAAGGGTCCGATGAGCTCCCGCCAGAAGTAAGATCTCAAACTCAGTCGCCACCTTCCGCCACCTCTTCTAAAGCTAAGCCTGCACCTGCACCTGCACCTGCACCCCCTCCTGCTGAAGAAGATATCGAAATGATAGAAGAAGACGATGAGGAAGCAAAGGCCAAGAAGGAGGCTCTAGCGGCCAAGGAGGCAGGAGGCATTGCCTATAAGGCGAAGAATTTCGAAGAAGCCGCGACATTATACCAAAAAGCTTGGGACTTGTGGCCGAGAGATCTGACTTTCCTCACCAATCTCAGTGGTGCGTCCATATACGTCCGCTGAGGTAGCCGACCAGTACTGACTCAATTCCAGCTGTGTACTTTGAGCAAGGTGATTATGATAGATCTCTTGAGACATGTGAGAAGGCTGTTGAGGAAGGGCGAGAAGTAATCTGGTTATCTGCCATTCTAATCACACCGGCTAAACAACCATTTGACTAGATCCGAGCGGATTACAAGTTAATTGCCAAGGCTTATGGTCGTGCTGGCTCGGCCTATCTCAAGAAAGGGGACCTCACTTCTGCCATTAAGTACTTCAACAAATCTCTGACTGAACACCGCACGCCGGACATTCTTAACAAACTGCGCGAAGCTGAGCGTATGAAGCAGGATGCTGACAGACAGGCATACATTGACCCTGAGAAGAGCGCTGTCGCTCGCGAGGAGGGCAATGCCCAATTCAAAGCGGGTGATTTTGTTGCTGCTGTCAAATCATATACAGAGAGTATCAAGCGGGACCCTTCCGACGCCCGTGGGTACAACAACCGTGCAGCGGCGTACACCAAACTCGCTGCCTTGCCGGAAGCTCTTAAGGACGCCAATGAGGCTATCAAGACCGATCCGAAGTTCGGCAAGTCAAATTCCTTATATTAGTCCTTCACCCTCTCGACTCACGATCATCAAACTAGTCAAGGCTTACATCCGCAAATCGAATATCTTGTTTTCGATGCGCGAGTACACGAAGTCTCTTGAAGCTATTCAGGAGGCGAGTGACGTTGATGAGGAGCATAAGCACTCGTCGGAGATACAACAGCAGGAGTTCAAGGTACAGCAGGCCATCTTCAGTCAACGTGGTGAGGAGACGCAGGAACAGACTCTTGAACGTGCCATGCGTGATCCCGAGGTGGCGGTGGGTTACTTCCCCTTTCGCCCATACATGAAACTCACTTTTCGCTCCTCTTCTCTTTTCGCTGTCCAGGGCATCATGAACGACCCCATTATGCAACAAATTCTCCAACAGGCACAGACGGATCCCAAAGCACTGCAGGATCACATGAAGAACCCTGTAGTCAGGTCTAAGATACAGAAACTTGTCAATGCAGGTATCATCAGGACCAGATAAACATCTAGATACTTAGCTGGCGGATCATTGCCCATCTTGTACTTTCTGTTTCTTTTCTAAATGTCGATGACGATGTAGGATACAATCTGAAATGATATGCAATGACATACACTAGTCAATGTAATACGTGCGTGGATTCATAAGAGCCATATACAGGAACAATCTATCTCTGATCACCTTGTCTTCATTACCACCTCCAATCTACTTTTCCCATAGATCTACCTCGAACACCTTTATAAGTTTTGTACACTTCCCCAGTTATTTTAAGCTGCTCTACTTTGAGTGCGGAAAAGGTGTGAGACTGAATATCAAACCAAATCTGCACCGCATGGGAAGGGCGAGGTACAGGAATCCTATTTCCCGATCAATTGACCAGGGTTCTCACAATAGATAAACGGCTTACGATGTGGTAAACGAACCGCGAAGGCTCCACGAACTCGAGGGGGACACCAAAGGAATCTCCCATCGTAAGATCTGAATAGGAGAAGTGAGATATCCAGCATGACAGGAGTTCAAGAGATCTATTCTACCTTCTTGTTTGAGTCAAAAGCCCAAGATGCCCCCACACCTTCCACACCTCTTCCATATCGATCCGCAGCACTTCCTCGGGCTGTAACACACTTGATCCCACCGGCACCCTCTCCAAGATGTAATTCTGCCACCAGATTTTCAATGTCCCGCATTGAGAGACGAGAAGTGAGACTGATATTGAAGTTGCCTAACAGACACGTGAGTTCTACGAAAAATTCATTACAGGTACTTGACTAGGAGTTTATTTACCTCCATTTCCTTCTAACTCAACAGCCGGTTTGAGCGTAAAGGGAAGAGCGACATGGTCACGTGTCAGATCAGGCAAAGGAACCGCTGCAGGAGCCGTATTGGCGAAACGCGAAGACGCAGGTCCCTGATTGGGTACAGAGCGATATTCTGCCAGTATAAATCGGCCGTCCGGTGGAATGAAAGATAGAATCTTGGAGTCAGACCAGCGCTTCAGCCTGCACCAAATTAGTAGATCTCAAGGGGAAAAATGACACTTGCGCGAACCTCACGCAAGGATGGAAAGCACAGTCTGCCAAGACTTGTGGGTTTGTAAATGACAATTGACAATCAGGTGTGCCTTCGATGAAAGTAATTAGATAACTGAAACAACAAGAATGAAGGCTGTACAGACCTGATAATCTGCAGTTTGTCTCTATGATGCCTCGCACTGTGCTCGAAAGTATAGTACCATGCCTAAGGAACGTATTAGAAGCGAAGCGATGGAAATTCTGACCGCAACACCGACCTATTGACAATAGCTTTAAGCTCTTCTATCACGTCGAAATAAATCTCATTGCTCGCATATCGTAACCCAGCTTTTCTCCAGGGTATCGGAGACGAAAATGGACCACTTCCGAGTCCGGATCCTGAGTTGATAGACGAGGTGATATTTGCGCCTGCTACACTGAGGAGTTTGGTCAGGAGAGACGGTGGTAGGACGATATCACGCAAAGCATTCGAAGATGTAGTTAAAGGATGACCTCCGGAATCAAGGGTTTCTTCGAGAAGCTGTGGTCAATTAGCGAAGGAATGAAAGCTCAAGCAGGGAATGCTACTTGGTATACAACGTCAAAGTTATCCTTCAGAGTCGCAGCAGATACGTTGCCAAAGTATTCATTCAGGATATCAATGAAAGCTTGAATGAAAGAAAATGCGAATAGTGGATCCACTTGCGAAACGGACGATGAGTCTCGTCCTGCAAGGACAAACCAGCTTAAGACAGACCGTCACCACTAACCGGACACAGAATTCTAATATCACCGCTTTTTACGTGACAGCAAGCAGCATCAGAGACAGCATTGTACTGTGGGACATAAATGACAGGATCAATGTCGCCAGAGGCCTTGGCGAGAGCGTTGTTGAGCGCGTCGATATGTAGAAGAGGGTATGACGGTGGCGTCGATCGAAAACCTGACTGGATGATAGGACGGCTTCACATGTTGTCAATCAGCTGTTATGTTATGATGTCCGAAATGGGACATACCCAGTGTTGTCCACGATTACAAGCCCGTCGATGGCCATGGGAGAATAGAGTGGCGGGAAATAAGACTTTGAAAATTGGAGGTACAGAGGAGAGCCTGATCACATGATCGCACTCACATGATTTCACAAATAACCTGCCAATTCCGGGGCTTGAACTTGTGTCCCCAAGTACAAAAATAACCAATAGGCAATAACAACCACTAAACCAGAAATGTTTCAAAAGGCATGAACATCATCGCACTAAGAGGAGACAGCCAGCCCTTGATAAATGTCCCTGGAACCCTAAGCCTATCACAAACCTTAGCAACACCCTAGCTAAACCTCTAACTGGTAACAAGAACCTTAACTGAACCTTGACTGAGCCCTAACTTGTTGAAAGATTGAAACTATGCAATGCAGTCATATGTAAGTCCTCAGTCTCTGATTGACTGTTATTAGCTTCCTACTTATACAACACAGTTATATGTAACTATATGTAATGGTAAGTATAAGTTTGGTTGTATGGTAAGCATTGTAGGCTCACCCTCAGTCTCTGCCTAATTGACTGAGGGTGTCATGAGGGCAACTCCTGGAGGCTGTGGCTAACTCACACAACTGGCAGAGGGAAATCCAAGTATATTAGGTAAGTGTATAGTAGATAAGAGATAGCTATGCACCTGGCAGAAGAAATTCAAGGAGAACAAGTCTAAGGAGCCATCTGTCAGACAGACTCTTGAAAAAAAGGTCTGTCACATGACTTGGTCATGTAAGTGCATATTTGCCACAAACAAAGTTGGCATCCTCCAGAAAGGAGAGATGGAAAGAATGGAGGATGTATTTTGATGTGTGAAATCAGTGTGATGTGTGATGCCATATATCCAACCACCATCTCTGTATAGTAGTAGATGCCTGGGGCACATAGCAACTGCATTTCTTTCTCTATATTTGTAGCCATTGGCTACAGATAGAACAATCTTGCATGTTTCATGCAATAGCTGAATCAGATGAAATTATCAGTCTTGACTGGATATGTTGTGAATATAAGATGCTGTCCTTACATAATCTATGAGCACACATCATAGACATGCACCTATTATTAAATAAGGTAACTAGATGCATCACAGACATGTCAGATATGCATAAGGTGACCTGGCAGTTACATACCCCCCTTTTAGACCAATGCATGGTCTGGCTAAAGGATAGGGGTCTACTCATGGCCCAAGTCATCATGGTGACACAAACTAAAGTGGTGCATGGGCACTGGAATACATGATGATTGTGGTACATAACACCTAGTGTCAAGTGTTGTCATGATGCACTAGTCAGGCATGCATGTGTGCTGCACAAAAGTCACTGTTGTTGCTGAACAACAAAAGTCTGGTATTGGTGCAGCCCTGCTACACTCCAATGCTAATTGACTGTGCAGTCTTGATGTGCTCAAATCAGTTGAAGGCAGTCCTACTTCAGCAGTGCTGATGGGGCACATCATCTTGGCATCCAACAGGGTAGTATTGGACAATTAGTGATGTTGCACTACAGCATACTTAACTGCACTGTTGATGCAAGAGAGAGAGAGAGTGGTAATATTGGTGTTGATGACACTGTGTATTGCAAGATAAGATAAAAAAAATATTAAAAAAATCAAATGTGCTGTGGGTGTACATAGTGTCAGTAACACAATTTGAGTCAAGAACTTGATGTTACCTAAACTAGACAATAGGAGAGTTTTTCAACCTGTTTTTTTTGCCTGGTGGAATTCTGTCCATGTCCATAGTCTTCACTTCCTACCCTGGTGCAACATGAGTTGTGGCAGGGTGGGGCTTCAATTCCACCTTTGGTGGGGTTGCTGGACCCCTGCAGCAGTCACATCTATCATGATACAATTGGTTGGTGTGATGTTAGTCACAGCTCCAATGGTTGGCATTGTACCATGCACTGGTGTTTTTTTTCAGAGCTGACCCACATTCAGGCCCATTCCAATATAATAATAGAAGCCATGAGCCTCTGGGAAATTATAGATGCACCCTCTTTGTAGCACTTGAATATTAGCTTGTAATGGTTCTCAGACATTTCTTTCCATCCATCCCACTGAGGGACTGCCAGAGGAGTACCATAGATTTGCAGGTGCTAGACACACTTGTCATCAACCTCCTGGAAGATGTCTAACAACATTGTGAATTGGTAGAACTGTCATTCCAGGTAGACCATGCCATAGGTATACATGTGATCCACTCATTCCACTGGGATACAATTATGAAGTAAAACATGGAGCATGTCATTGTCTGAGAAGTTCTGTACCTGGTCATCTGGTACATGAACTTAATGGATCATGAGCTGGGCCCCCTGTTGGGCTGCAAAGGGTTTCTCTAGGACAGCCTTGTTATATGAGGCCATAGCCTTGCAATAAAGGCTGGGCCATGCCATAACTAAGGCAAGGCATGCACCATTGTCATCTTACTGGCATTATTAGTGCACAGGACTTGACAGAGTGCAAACCCAAAGAGGGTTTGCCAGTGCATGCAATAGGCAAAGTTGACTGCAATGCCTTGCCAGGTGTTCCTCCATCTCCAGCCAGCCATAAGTGACTGTATATCATGCTAGCTGGTCAAAGTTGAATGGCATGTTCAGATCAGGTGCATGCATGATGCACAATGCCAATGTTCTATGCTCCTTTACATGCAGAAAGCACAACAGCACATGTTGTTGTTCCACCAGTTTAAGGTCTTTAGGACCTTGTTGTCAGGGGACTGCTCATACCAGACCCTCTGGTTTGTTTCCTTTGTTCCAAGCCTGTCTTTCATTGCTATTCTCCCATCTTCTGGTGACAAATACTTTTTGACCCAGGGCTATCTTTTGGTTATATTTTCACATGGTCACATGCTGTGAGTCCAGAGATTGAGGCCATTTACAATGGATTTCCATTTTTGGTACAATCT
>JAGGAV010015664.1:0-29187 GCA_017657295.1 Termitomyces sp. DKA64 | reverse complement strand
ACCAAAAATTTGGCTGATTCGGAGATTGGCTTGCCTCCTGGGGTCCGTCAGCTAACTTGTTTCTGATAGTCTTTTCAAGCTATCGGGAAGGTAAGCGGTGTTTTACCCCTCATATACGTCTCCAAACCTTTTTCGTGATGTCTTTGAACATAGGAGCTAAAGACAGTAGATCAATACGGTGCATTGAAAAGCAGAATTAACCTCGTACTCATACGGCGCATATGCACAGTCGAAAAGACAGGGTTTAACAATTTACGTTGTTTCTTGTGATGATCGCCTGATTATCCGGTTCAGTCCAACCATTGTTCGAGTTCTTGTAGGTGATAGCGCTCGCCTTCAGTAGACGTAAGGCCACAGCCAAACACAAGATTGTTGATCCTGTATCCAAATGGTCAACAGTAACCGTAAATAGCTTCAGTCAAGGCTTGGACATACGCAACGAAAGCCTCGGTTTCTCCATAGTTTGTTTGGTCCTAGTATAAACTTGAGGGACAAATAGACCATTGTGATCAATATGCACAACCTTCATGATGATGTGGTGCATCGCTTTCGGGTCAAAAAGATACAAATGATGGGACTCGTTAAGATCGCTAAGCCTATCTGCATACTAGATGGCATTGGAACTTACACCGAAAGCGCCATAGATTCTAATAACCCTGCCATCTGATCATTTGGAGATTAGATGCGGTCATTGTCTGAGGACAGGGAAGGGAAATATTACAGTGTGCGGCGATGCTTGTATTAAAGTTCCAAGCCGAAATGCTGAATAACTGCCCGAGATTGCCTAGGTTGACAATTGTTTAACGAGTGGGTATTTGGTTTAGTACTACACACACACCTTTGATTAGGGATTCCGACTCGGGACCTGGAATGTTAGCGAGATCCGTCTTGGTAAAGAATCGTCTCAAAGCCCAGAAGAGGGCAATAGGGATAAGACCTTGTACCACCAAGATGAGCATGATTAAAGCGAGGGCAATAGAAGTAGGTACATGCTCGGTTTTCAACTTTATATAGATCTCCGCGACCGAGCCACTGGAGCGGCTTACAAGTACCTGTGTGTGGTGTGTGAGTGACACCCTTCTCATGTGTAATGGAGAGACCATGTTCGCAACTGTCATTCTACGTCACCTAGACCACCTTATAGTTACTTTCGCTGGGATCAGTAATGCTAGCGAAAGCTTTGTACTCGTAGTTGGCAGGTAGACTACAAAATACCTTCAATCATTTCGAAGCGAAGCTGTTGTACGGACAGCTTGAACAGACAGGATCTCCTTTGGGCTAGAGAAACTTGTAGACAGAAAAAGACTCAGGTTATATGACAACCTTAATGGGTAATCAAGAGCTTGGCAGACGGCTTGATCAATATCACCAGTTACATTGCAAAATACTCAAAATAGGCTACACAGACCATCAATTTTGATATGATGTCTCCTCACTCAGAACATCTTGCATTTTTATCAAGCTCTCAGAAGTAGCTTCTTTCAACAATCCCTTTCAATTCAACATAAGAGATTGTCACTATGTTAAGCGGCCCGTGCATTTGGTTCGACTGTAGAAACAGAGACGTAACTTTCCCCTTCTATATGACACATCTTTATTTACTTCTACAATCTTTTGAGGATGTGAAATAGCTAGTAATAGTTGGGAGGAAGAAGCGGGCAATACAAAGACTCTGAAGAATTCCGTTGAGAATTTGCGGAACCGGCCTTGAAAAACGGACCGAGTGTTGACGAGACTTATGGAGATGTAGTTCTTTTTTTTTTGATCTTGCGGAATCTTGTGTCTTTGTAGTCTTCGGATGCTTAAAGTCCGCACCGATTTGTTAGAACGCGCAATTCCTAACTAGGGCGTTGTGTTCTTGTACATGCACAAGGGTGAAGAACAGCTGAGCTGTCTTACCAGCTAGTCAATATTTTTCGGCGAAGGCGAAGGAGAAGATGGAGAGGAAGGAATACAAGAGTAAAGAATGGATGCTAGGAGAGGCGACGGTAATTAAGTGAATGACCAGACGGGGTCATTCCATCAATGCATAAACACGACACGGGCAGATCAAGTAATCATAAATCGCTCCTGTCATACGTAATATGACAACTGCGTTATAAAAAGAAATCAAAGGTACGTCGAATCGACCCAAGACGCGTAATCGGCGCCGACAGCACTAGAAATCGTATACATAGCGGCCTGGGAAGCGGACAGGATCGTCGCAAAGCTCGGACGCGTAGCTCCACTGACGCCACTGCCGGTCGAGTTGTATTCGGCAAAGAGGATATTGCTTGTATTAGGCGATGAGCTGGACCACTCGGACCATAGAGCCTTATTCATGGGCGCGGTGATGACGGTGTTCTTGAAGATTACTTTCGCATATGCTATGAAGAAATGGGTAAAGACGTCGTGAGAAGCTGGAAGAGGAGGAGGGGGGAGGAGGAGTGGAGCGTACCTCCCCATGGGCGTCCGAGATAGGTGGCTCCCGGCGTGCTTGATGTTGCATCGGAAGCAAGGGTGATGGAGTTGCCGTCGAAGACGTCTGGATATATCGATGAAAGTATGATGAGCCGCACGGGTCATTGACAACGAAAAGGTGAGATCGATCTCACAGCTCCCAGAATCATTGGATTCACGTCCGTTTGCAGTTACCCAACCGGGTCCGGATACGGCGATAGTGTTCTTGCCGAAGAAGGCGAGCCCGGTACGGCCGAAGATGAAATCCGTCGCACCCTGCCAAATGGTGTGAATGACCCGTGTGAGAAAAGAACCACACAAACCTCGATATAGTTTCTCAGATAAACCTGCGTCCCCGCGTTTGCATAGAGCGTGTCCTGGTACCCGTAGAATCCACAGGCGTATAGGCCGACACGACTGCCGTATTGGCTGAACGCGATCGCTTGTGTGCCCGGGCCGTAGGTGTTCTTGACATTCACGTTGTACATCTTGAAATCGTTCTTGTGGATGCGGACCGTGCCGCTCGCGTCGTCCGAACCCGCCTGCTGAGCCGTGACGCCAGCTTGAATGGTCACCTGGTTGGCGGAATAACTCATGACATCGGTGGTATACCCGTAGATCTTGATCAAATGGTGAGTGCAGGAATGTCATGAGATGGTGAAACATACGGTGAGAGGCCCGGTACGGGTGATATAGACCTGTTCGTTGTAATTTCCGGGGTAGATGAAGATGGACTGGGTCGAGCTGTCGTTGGGAAGAGACGCTACGGCCGCAGAGACAGTGGAGTATTCTCCAGAGGTAGAAGTTCCTGCGCGGACAACCTTGGCACCGGGTGGCGGGGTCGTACGTGAGACGGCGAATACCAATTGACAAAGTGAGAAGACGAGTAGTAGGTCGAGGATCTTCATGGGTTTATGGATTGGTGCGAGCGTGGACTTGCTGTATATGAACTCGACGGATATATCACGGAGACGAGGTGGACACGTTGAATGCTGAGCGTCCTTGGTCCGGGCCGCTCAGTCACTCTCTGCACCGTGTATAGAGAGAACAGAGGCAAAGACAGACACGACGCATGTGGAAACTGCACACAAGGGCCGCGAGCAAGTGTGAGTCAATGATAATGACAAGGACAGGATAGTAATACTCACCGTAATTCAGAGATGATACAGACAACAAAGAAGCCCGGCAATCCTAAATCAGTTGGCGAAGTTCTAGCGAAGTTAAAGCTCGCCGTGAGCCAGCAGACGCATCGGGGTACACAGCGACCCGTGACGCTCCCTCGGTACGCCTATCAAGATTACAATGCTTGCGTCTTCATGTTGGACACCTGAGGATCAGAATAGATGGGGCCTAGGACACCTAAGGCAGGTCGGTATTTGCTTCTTGACGTTGAGAGCAATAGTACCTAATAGAGGAACCGCACAATAGGTCATGCTTCCATTTACAAATAGATACTGCATAACCGGACCTCGATACTTCATGTAATGGCGGTTGTATGATAAGGACGAACAAAATACTCTGCTTGTTCCAAAATTGTGGGTTCCTTGTTTTCAATGGATCATCAGGCGGTAAGCTCCAACCCGAGAGAGACTTTCAGAAGCTATCAGTTGAATGGTGCAACTGCCAAGACTTGCCATACGTACTTGTATTAAACGGCCTATGCCCTACTGCTACATCCTCGCATTGCAATATCTGTCCATCTTCTCGAGTTCTACCGTGCTCAATTCGAAATAGCCTGTGATAGTGTAGACGCCATGGCCAGTGCCCTGAATGCGTTCCACCCGCGAAGTGGATATCAAATAAAAGGTATCTCTACCTTTTCTCAAGCAAACGTTCAATGCATTGCAGGGAGCTCCAGTTCAAGATGCCTTTCGCCGAGGGTTAGGCTATGATAACCTACAGATACGTATGGAGGAACACGTCGATGCCGCTGCTGTTGCTGCAGACGTTCGGTCATAGAACAGTGGCATATTTGGATCTCCCACAACTGCATAAGTGTCTAATGAGGCAACCAATGAGACAACCAAATCCTCTGCGGCTCGACCATGGCCTCCTCTTGCATCGCTGCATCCGGGCTCCCCCACAGTGGTTGGATTTACGCTTGGTGAGTGTGTACGATGCTTGCAACGGAGATGTCGCGCATGCTTCGGAGGTGATCTCTTCGGGCGATCGTTAGAACATAGGATCCACCTTCAAATACAATGTCAGTTTGATTCATTGCTCCTTCTAGCGGTGGTGATTATACATGTCTGTGTGGACGGAAACTTCTACCACCGACATCTGCGGTCCACAGGAGACTCCTCAAAATTTTACGGGTCCACTTATATCCTATCAAAAGACTTTGTTGACGAGGTCGGTGCTCGTATGAATAAGCTTCGAACAACGCGGAAACCTCGTCCTCGAAAAATGCCCGTTCTGGACGAAGCTATCGAAGAGTGTGAATCATCATACACGGCCGGAAAAGATCCAATGTCAAGAACAATATGGATAGATATGATCATGGAGGCCTGACGGCCCGAGTGTGTCGCCATGATATTCCTACCTTAGCAAACAATGATACACCAGGGGAACAACAAAAATATGCTGCGTCAATGATCGAGCATCCCTTTTATCTTCTCCGTCTCCGTCCTTTGCGATATTGGGTGCGTCTTGGATCGCAGTCTCCACGCAGTGAGTGATCTGCGAATTTCTTTTGCGTCGTATAATTCAAAATATCCTTAGTATGACTTCCTCTCTCCCAATATCACCACCATTAACGCCTTTGGTGAGCCGGCGACGAACCCATGCACCAAGGTCATCTCCGAGTTCTGCGCCGATAGAGGCAACCTGCCGATCAACAATATACAGACGGCGGGATCTCTGAAACAAGTGAGCGGATAGTGAATATAAAAAGACACAAATAAGGATACCCCACAACCCCTGGTCACTGCAATAAGCTTACGTATCCGTGACCAGAGGACGTTAGACCCCCTCGCCATCAGTTAAGCCTAGACCTGTGCGGATTCGGGGGTTATTGATGATCTGATAGGCCCAATGATGAACGAACGCGTGCATGGCACTAGTCGCGAACAGGAGACACTCCAGGGCTCTAGGGCACATCAGGTTGTGGAGTCATGTGGAGTTCAAGTGACCATTCTGCGTTCGGAATGGGAATTACAACGGGCTTCTGAGCTGTCTGTCCGAGCTCGTGAACTTTTCCTAGCCCTATTTCCGCCGCCTCCCTTAAGCCTGTTACCAGAAGCGCCTGTTCGTCTCACAAAAGAACTTGACACGGTTTTAGCCCTTCAAGGCGGTCTTGAAACAACCGAGAAGACTTTCCGGGAAACTCGATTGACACTTTCGAAGGCATTATTCTCTGCAGACTCCCTACGAATCCTTAACAGTCTTCAGGAACATCATGAGCAACTCAAAGACTACATTGAAGAACTGTACTCAAGCCTCGCATCCAGGATCAGTATTCCATTTCCTGATTGCTCGCGATCTCAAGATCAACGTTCGAAAGCGTGCGGTTGGGAGTTTTTCCGAGTGGGAACGTCTCGACCAGGCTTCAGGAGGTTGTGAACAGGCATTAGGTGTATATTTACATTACTAGTCCCTTGTTTCTAACTGCGTGCTAATACCCGTACAGGCACCAAATTCTACCAAGCCACCCGTGCTGCAACGAAAAAAAACGAGCGCTGGCACTAATGGCAGAACTGCGCAAGTATAACGATATCTGCACCACGCTCACAGCCATGTATGAACCTCAGTGGGCTATCCCCCTTCCCAAATCTCTGCCAACTGAACTACGACCTTTACATGATGCCTCTAGTCCAATGGAGGATGTGTGGATCAGCTGCCCCATGGAGGAAGTACCTCGATGGCTCAACGATAAGCAAGTGCACGAGGGTATTTGAACAATGCTGAACACGGACCGCTGTGCAGAGGAGTATCCGCGGTTAGAGGTAGAAGCTGCCAATCTCTCTAGCCGGTTCGGCTGTAAACTTGCAGCTGTAGAGGTTGCCCTGATTGATCCCTCCAGTATGCTCATCCTCATTGTGATTCTGTGACTATTCGAAACGATCTAACAGATGTACATGTTCACGTCCCTCTACAACAACGGTGATCCCACCTACTCAACCTTTGTTCAGCCTAGTTGACTTCATTTATTCCCTAACCTGTCTTTGAAACCCTTGCAAATCAGACTACGCAGGTGGCGCAATCGCTCCCACGTCCTGCCTGCGATCTGCACACCAATTCTTCGAGCTTCCGTTTTCCAACCTCAACAGCCCCCGTGAGCTTACAAGAGCAAGCAAAATCTCTGGATGACAGGGACATTCCGGAGGACCACGGTGACTCGATGACATCCTACTTGATGATTATCTATCACATACGACCGAGTGTGAAGTGATTGATACAGTAGCTCCCAGTGTCGATGTGTCCTTGATATGGCAACTGCCGGTAGGTCTATATGCTACCCATCTCAATCATTATACAAACTGGTTCATAGGCAGACTTAAATTTTCATCGAGATCTTCTCAGGGAGCTTTAATTTCAACCTTTCGCCGACTTTGCACCCCTTTCCCACCCACAATATTTTCCCCACCTTTGTGGACGTTTCATCTTCAGCCCCTGTGGACTCGAAATGCTGCCTTTGCCAGCTGCGCGACTCAATGATGTGCTCATCAATGGTATAGCTGCACTGCTGAAGTATCAGATTTCAGAGTCGAACCGGAGCACATCTGGCTTCAGTTGGCAGTGCGCTATTTTCTGTACATTTGACCTTTCCATGGCATGATACAACACTAGCGACGGTGAAGTTTGGCGGCGACACGGCATACCCAGTACTTGAAGCATGACGTTTGGATTCTACCGATCCATTTGCCCGGCCTGTGAACACTGGGTCATGTGTACTATTATTCCGTCCTATGGTGAGATCCACCTCTTTGATAGGTTGGCACAGCGGAAGCCAGGGAATACAGAGGTGAAGATATGTGCGTAACACTGCTTTTCATGAATTAAACTGTGACATCTGACTGGATAGGATATAATGTCTTTTGCTGCTCGTTTAATTCTTGTGGCAAATACAAATGGTTATATGGTACAAGCCATCACTTCTAGTTGGAATGCTCGGCCCACTGTTATTCAAGAGTTGTATGGGTCCTTTCAAACATTGCTGCTACTGTTCTCTCAGGCTTTTCAGTCACCGGTGTTGGCCAGTGCGAGATACCTTTCATCAGGAACTCCCTTCTAGGAATACTTGCTGCATTGAAATGTATTCTGCTTATCAGATCTAAGCCGTGAATGCAAGAAAATATATTCTCTATATCAAGCTAACATATCCTGAGTATGCAAACTCTTTGTGCCTGTGTAGTGCAGGAAAGTCCCTTCCCCTTTCTTTGTCTCAATTCTGCCATTGTATACATTTCATATATATACTTGCTGGCATAGTCATGACATCCTAGTTATCTCACACTGTGCTTGCAGGTAAGCATTCCCTTTATTCACTTGCTATTTCAACATTGTCTCACTGCACTTGCAGTGCCATTTGATTAGACCTACTTACAGCATGCATACTCTTTATTGTAATCCAATCTACCTCTTGTTGCACATTGCTAGTGCATGCCCTCACAATCATCAAGGGCTCCTGATGGACATTTTACTAGATCAACTCCTGCTCTACCACTCCCTTTGCCCCCCAGGCCACCCAACCATCTATGCAGCATGCTGCCTTGCCTACTCTAGCCTTCTGCACAGTGGCAAATGCACAGTCAGTAAGGGAGGCAAGTATATGTTAGCCTCAACTTATCCTACAGTTTCATTTAATTCCTGCCCAACTTCCAAAATGTCACCCATGTCTGCCTTACCTTCCCAGTTTGAGAACAGTGGAAGATCATGGAGCAAACAAGCACTTCATCAAACCTAGTCTCAATTCATTCAGTCCCATCCTATTCCTGGTGCTAGAACAGGATTTACCCCTCATGCTCCACCTCCCCAGGCTTCCTTCACTCATTCTGCCCCTGCACATGCTCCTCCTCCTCCACCTCCTAGACTTTGCCTGCCAGAGTCCCTATAGATGTGGATGCATCTCACCAGCATTCTTCCATCCCTCTGCTCTGTCAACAATGTGGGAAGGCTGGCCACTTTGCATGCAACTGTCTCCATGGGCTAGAAGTGTGCTACTGAGCAAGAGGAGTTGCTTGTCTAACTCCTGGCAGCACAGAATGCAGCTGGAGTCCCCTCTCTCAACATGCCTGCAGCTGCTCCCCCCACAGAGGCTATTGAAGAGTTGGAGGCTTCACCCACAGAGTTGGAGGAGGATTTTTAAGGAAGCAATGAGTGATCTGTATACCCTGTTGCTTAGTACAACTTCTTTTGCCCTCTTATCCATAGAATCAAATACATCTATTATCCATTCTAATGCTATGACCAAAACAATGAGTCCCTCCTCAGACATACAAAAACCCTCCCAGTGAAAGCCTCCACTGGAATCACACTTCCTTGCATGCATCCACAAATCTCTGCTTGGGAATGTTGTCTTCCCAGCCATTATATCTTTGCTTTCACCCCTTCTGCTGACTCCCTGAAGCTACAGGTGGAAATTGAGATGATGGACACCCAGCAAATCCAAAGTGTCATTGCTCTGCTTGAAAGTGGAGCAACAGGCCTTTTTCTTGATGCAGGATATGTGCAACAACATTGTCTCACCACTCACCCCCTCTCTTATCTAACCCTCATTTAAAATGTGGATGGTACACTCAATGAAGCTGGCTTCATTCATTAAGTTGTTGATCTGGTCTTTCATTACTAGGATCATTCAGAATATGCTGCTTTTGCTGTCACAAGGTTAGGAAAACAGGACATGATTATAGGGTTCACTTGGTCATGTGAATACAACTCTGAGATAAATTAGACAAAGGGTGAGGTCAAGATGAGTTGCTGTTCCCATTGTTGCAAGACCTGTGCAGAAGAAGCTCATGAGGAGTGTAGAGCTAAGATTTGTGAGCATGCTGTCATGCATGCTTGTCATGCAAGACACCTCCCCTATGCAGATTTTGACCTTCTGAATCCCTCCCTTGGGCATTCTATAAGGGCAACCTCCAGGAGTGATGGCTAAATCATACAGCTAGCAGAGGGGAATCCAAAGTATATTAGGAACAGTGACCAATGATACAGATAGTAACTAATCACCTAGCAGAGGGAAATTTAAAGAGAACAAGTCTAAGGATTCCCTCTGCTTGGTATGGCACATCAGTGGGTGGTGGAGGTGTGGGAACAACTGTATGGGCATCTGGAGCTTACCAAAAGTCCTCAATGAGGGATCATGGTAAGTTTCAGGAGTTTCCCAAAAGGAAAAATCACCTCTGGAGATCTCTGGGGATCTGGAGAGCACCCCAGAATCATCAAACAAACCTCAGGAAGTGGGGATGAGTTGAGGAGAGTTGGCTTAGGTTGGGCATGGAGGTTTGAAATGGAAGTCCCCTGACATCACCCCCCTCTAGTGTGTGGCATCTCAATGTGTGGGGTAGAAGAAGTTCTGGATTGCCTGGTCCACTGGTAAGATGGGATAGATCCCTTGGATAGCTTGGGGTGTGTCTAGGTGCCTCTGATGGAACTCCCTGATGAGTTTGGGCACATGCATGTTCTTCCAGGGTTCTTAGGAGATGTCATTGATTCTGTAGCCCTTCCACTTCACCTTGTACTGTAGCTGCTACCAGAATAGGTGACTATCCAAGATCTCCTCCACCTCATACTCCTCATTGTTGTTGACCACCACTGGGAGTGGTGGGGTGCTGGGCATCATCTCAGAATTGGGTGCACTGGGGCTGGTGTTAGTTTGACCACATTAAATACCAGGTGGAGTTGGCACATTCCTCCAGGAAGCTGGAGTCAATAAGCTAGGGATCCTATCTGTTGTTTCACTGTGAAGGGCCCTAATAGTTGGTGTGAGAGCTTTTTTGACAGTCAGATGGTCATAATATCAGAGGCATCTAGGTAAACTTGATCTCCAGGCTGATATTTGGGTGCTGGGGTCCTTCTGCAGTTATAGTATTGCACCATGTCATTCTTTGCCTTTGCTAGAGCTGCCCAGGCTTCTTCCTGTGCAATCTTCATCTGATCCATAAACTTGTTCATGGCTTCATTCTCTGAAAGTTGGGCCTAGGGTTTGAAGCCCATGTGCAGGTGACATCCAGTGTTTAGGAAGAAGGGTGAAACTTGAGTGGCCACATGAACATGGTCATTGTACTGGAACTTGGCATTAGGGAGGAGTTTGTCCCAGTCATCCTGGCATTCATTGCAGAAGAGTCAGAGGTACTGCTTGAGTTCCTGGTTCACACATTCAGTCTGGCTGTTGGACTGTAGGTGGTAGGTGGTGGAGGTGTAAAGCTTCACATTAAGTAGTTGATAGAGCTCCTAGATGAAATCCACCATGAACTGTGGACCCTGATCAGACACATAGACATTAGAGAGGCTATAAAGCTTCCAGACACTCTTCTGGTACAAGTTTGCAGCCCCCATGGCAGAGCAAGTGGTGTGAGTAAGAACAAAGTATGCCTGCTTGCCACAAAGGTCCACAACTACCATGATGACATCATAACCATGGGCATTAAGGAGCTCTACAATGAAATCCACCAAAGTGATGCTCCACCACTCTGTGGAAATGGGCAGGGGGTGGAGCTGTCTGGAGAGGAGTTGACACTAGGGCTTGGCCTAGAGACAAAGATCACATGTATTAGTGTAGGACCCAATATACTGGGACATCTGGGGCCACCAATAATTCCAGGACACTAGCTCCAACATTTTCCATTGGCCAGGGTGTCCTGCAATCTGGGAGATATTGATGGAAGCAATAGTTATGGTACTGCTCTACAATCCTCCAGCATAGCTCTGGATTATTAGGCATGTAGATGTGGTCCTGGAAGGTTAGGAGTCCATCATGGGGGGCTCACTTGTCTGTATGGACAGATTTGATGCTGGTGATATGTCTGGACTTGAACACCTGGGCTGCCTGAACAAAGAGTTCCTCCTGCAGACCCTCCCAGTTTTCATGCCAGATGTCCTGGAGGATCTCCACCTCCACTCCTTTGACAGTTATACCTTCCATGGCTCAGATGGCAAACAACTCAAATTAGAGGAAGCACTTCAAACTTATGCTGTGCACCCTCTAAGAAATGCTGCCACTCCTCAAAGGACCAGATGATGGCTAACATCTCCTTGTTATGGATTTTGTAGTTGCACTCCACTGCATTCAAGCTCTTGGAGTAAAAGGCCACTGAGTGCCATTTCTCATCCTCCTAGGATTGTTGTGACAGAACAGCCCTAGTGGCAAAGTCAGAGCTGTTGGCTTCCACCTAGAAGGGAGAGTCATTATCTGGGAAGAGAAGGACAGGTCTGGAGGTGATGGCACACTTGAAATTGTTGAAAGCCATCTGCTCTGGAGGGCCCCAGCTCCAGGCAGCATCCTTTGCAGTTAGGTTAAACAGTGGCTGGGCATGATGGGAGAAATTCTGGATGAACCTTTGGTAGAAGTTAGTGAAGCCTAAGAAGGCCTGCACTTCTTTCTTGTTCTTAGGCTCTGGCCACTCTGCCACACCTGCCACCTTCACTGAGTCCATCTCCATGGCTCTATGCAAGATAATCAGCCTAAGATACTTAATCTAGATCTGCTTAAACTTGCACTTCTCTGGTTTGAAATAGAGCTGGTAAAGGCAAAGGCATTCCAAGATGATGCATGTGACCCAACAGTGCTCCTCCAGCATTTTGGTGTAGATGAGGATGTCATTGAGGTATATGCACATCATGCCTTCAGTGATGAGGTCTCAGAAGATGCTGTTCATCGTTGTTTGGAAGGTGGTGGGGCTGTTGGTGAGTCCAAAGAACATGATGAAGGGTTTGAACAATCCCCAGTTAGTCTAGAAGGTGTCCTTCCACTTGTCTCCCTCCTAGATGCATATGTTGTTGTAGCCCCATCAGACATCTAATTTAGTGAAGTACTGTGCACCCTGGAGGTTGTTGATGAGCTTGGAGATGAAGGGGAGGGGGTAGCAGTTCTTCACAGTCATGGCATTAAGAACCTAGTAGTCCTGGACCAGTTGAAGAGAGCTGTCCTTCTTTTTGATGAAGAAGACTGGAGAGGCCATCAGAGATTTGGAGGGGCAGATACAACCAAAGGTCAGGTTCTCCTGCAGGAAGGTATTGAGCTTGTCCTGCTCCTTTGGTGCTAGCAAGTAGACCTTACAGCTTGCCAGCTTGGAGTCTAACATCAATTTGATGGTGTGATCCCACTGCTTGCACTCTGGGAGCGAGTCAAAAAAGGCCTTGGAGAACACACCCTCAAATGCATGGAGATACAAAGGTACAATGTCCCATAATTTCCAGGGTGCAGAGTTTGCAGTGAAGGCCTAGGCCAGTTGCTGAGAGGTGGTCTGGCTGGCCTGGATCTCTGCAATAGAGGGCAAAGAGCATAGGATGGTGGCATATATCCAGTCTCCAACTTTCACTGCCTTGTCTAGGAAGTCTGAGTTATGCAAGCCACAGAACTCCTCTCCTAAATCCTCCTCTGGAGTCCCTCTGCTACTCTGGTCATCCTTATAGAGGGCCTCTCTATGGAGAGAATGCCACAGGTGGGGGATCCAGAAGGTCTAGACATGCAAAGGGGAGGTGGCTGGCATGGCAAGCTCAAATGGCCATGTGCCCTTGAACCTCAGCCTGATGTTGTTCCTTGACCTTGGTGGCACAGATGGTGCACCTCCAGGGGCATTAGCTCATGGTTACCTTGCTCCAGGCACAATCTACTTTGGGGTTGTGCTCCTGGAGCCAGGTGAAGCCAAGGACCATATCCTGTTTGCTTAGGCTGGTGACAGCAAAGACAACATGCTTGGTGTGATTCTAATAGCAGAGGACAAGATCAACCATGGTGTTGATGCTGCTTCATTGGTGTTCTGTCAATATTGAATACTGGAGTGGGCTTGGAAATGGCTGTACAGTCAGGTGGTAGTGTTTCACAAACTCCAAAACCAGGAATAGCCCCATTGCTCTGCTATCCAGGAGGGCAGTGACTCTGTGGATTTGCTGAGTGTCTATGCTCTCAATCCCCACATTGAGGCACAAGGAGTTTGTGGAGGGGTTTGTGGCTACTACATACTGCTGGGGCAGCCAGTGTTGTCAGGCAGGGCAGCACAGACAAAGCCTAACCAGCATTAGGGAGCTTGGCTTGGGGTCTGGAGTGGGTGTTTGTACATCTGGAGAGGAGTACTGAGGTTTGTTTGTCTTAAAGTCATTGATATTGAGAGAGGCAATTTCATTTTCTATCAACAGACAAGTAAATGTATTAGGTACCCAGTGACAGAGGTGTACATCTCATCAGTTGCTTGACTAAAAATCCTCCTCCAGGCCCAGGAGGGGGGCACAACCATCACTCTCCTCTGGAGTCAACTCCAGTGCTAGCCTGTCTGGTGAGGGATCTCTAGTGGTGTCCTTTGCAGTCAACAGTTGCAGGAGGAGCTCCTCCTGCTCAGCCATGGAGAGATAGCATACTTTGAGACCCAATGGGCAGTATCACATGAAGTGCCCCAGTTTCCTGCATCTCTAGCACAGTAACAGCATGGGGTGATGCTGTTGGGCAGCATTAATGTCTATGGGGATGCCTGGCAACAAGGGTCATGGTGTGGGGATGATCTGCTGGAAGTATGGAAGCAGAGTACTGGAGAGTGGTGGCAGGAGTGAGGTAGGGAGTCATGTGTGTGTGACATAGCTCCTGTCAAATCTCCATGAGCTGCCACTGATCCCAAGCTACCTTATACCAAGAGGCAATCTACTTGTTGTCTGGATGGCCCTCAGTGAGGTTGTCAATGCATTCCAGTAATGTGGGGTGCAGGCTGTCCTGGAATGTGAGGCACAGTTGAAGACTGTCAGAGTAGGCTGCTTGCTTGACTAATGCTCAGAAGGAATCAATATACTCATCCAGCATCTTTTTTCCTTGCCCATGTTGCTCCTGGTTGCATAGTGCTAAAGCAGCAGATTTGGTGGGGTCAATTGGGAAGAACTCTGCCCAGAAGTCCTTTTTGAAGGTGGCCCAATCTGTGAAGCTTCCAACACCTCCAGGGTGCTGAAACTTCTGCAGCATGTAGGTGGAGGCATGTTTGGCTTGCATGCATGACAATATTCAAGCTACTTTTAGCACATCAGAGTTGAAGGCATCTCTGCTGAAGTGGATGTAGGTGAGGCAGGACTGGAGGAAACACTTCCTGCTAGAGCAATTGCCATCATATGCATCTGGGAGTGCAGGATGGGAAATCTGTGCTTGGGGGTTTACTGGAGCTGTTGGAGAGACTACCAGAGCTGCTAGGAGTGGTTCCATGGCTGGGGGTGGCATGGAGGTAGGGGTCAGGCACTCTAGTAGTGCCTGAAGGGACTGGGAAATGAGCTTGGTGGTTTAGCAAAGGGTGGAGAGTTTAGTTGTATAATAGGTGAGGGAAGATTGAGTCAATTTTACCTGGCTCTCTAGGTGTAGCAAGCAAGTCCAGACCTTGTCCTGCAGGGCTGGGGCCTCTGAGGGAGTGTCTGAGTTGGCAAGCTGAGACATGGAATTCTGTGGATACTTAAGCCTGGTTGGGAAGCAACAGATAGGGGACTCAGAGACTCTGTGCAGGCTATCAGGGACTTCCAGACCAGGATTTGGAGACTTGTTCTGCTGTAAAGGCAACTTCTGGGAGTGATGGCTAAATCATGCAGCTAGCAGAGGGGAATCTGAACTATATTAGAATAGTAACTGATGATACAACTAGTAACTAATCATCTAGCAAAGGGGAATCCAAAGAGAACAATGTCTAATGATTCCTGCTGCTCAGTGTGGCACATCAGTGAGTGGCAGAGGCATGGAAACAACTGTATAGGCTGCCAGAGTTAACCAAAAATGCTCAACAAGGGATCATAGTAAGTTATGGGGGTTTCTCAAAAGGGAAAATGACCACTGGAGATCTCTGGAGATCTGGAGAACACCGCAGAGTCATTGAACAAGCCTCAGGGAGTTTGGAATGACTTGAGGAGAGTTGGCTTAGGTTGGGCATGGAGGTCTGAAATAGAAGTCCCCTGACAAAATGCTTCAAGCCACAGTGCAAGTGCAAGCCATACAGTCAAAGTTTTACAAAACATTGTTGTGGCAAAAGAAAAATGCTTTCCATATTTCATTCTAATATGTCAAGGTTTCCAAATGCAAAAATTTACTGTAAGCAAGAGCTGAACTAATGCATGAATGTATAGTAGATAATAAAGCACCAATAACTATTACACTATGAAGTTTCAAATGACACTGGATTTTGTAGATAAATATACCTCACCCACTCTGAGCACTAACTTAAGCTAAACCCTAATCAACATTTTACAAGCTGATCATAAACCCAACCCAAAACCAAAACCTGTCCTCTGAATGTTGTCTAGGCCCAAATAGGCCCAGGAGAGGTTTGTAAAGTATACATATTCAAATCTTATATATCTCAATGGTTAAAGGACCATTGCTTCTTTCCATTTAGATCCCACAATATCATTGGTTCAAATCCTCAGAATCAAGTTTTGCCAAACAGTCTTTGAACTTATTGAAGATTTTCATTCTATTATAACATTTTGCAAAACTGACATCACAGCTGGCAGCACCTTACTGAGCTCCAAAGGTAACACAACATCCATTATATCAGAGAACATGTCAAAGTCCTGTTCAACAATTGCTTTCAAAAAGAGAAGAAAAAGCAAAACAGAGAAAATCAATGATTCTGTGAACGGGAAATTACATCCGGAATTCCCAATGTCGTGATGGTGAGCAACTTGCGACCAAGTTGTCATGAGTCACATTGGTGCGACAATAGGATTTCAATCTACAAAAGAGAGATGGTCATTTCCGTTTCCCTTCAAAAGGTGGTAAGACAAAAGTTAAAAAAGATGGTGTTCATAACATGACAAGTTGGAAGAAGAAACCAATCGATGACATGTAATCAACCATAAGGCCGCCCCAAATCATCCATCCCAGGTAACCATTACGTTTGAAATTTTCTGCAGTGTGACATTAATTCCAAGTGTCTGAACTTCGGAAACACTTACGCCAGCAACTAGCCGGTACACCGAGCTCAACAGTCTTATATTGCCACACCAAATGAGCAGCAGTACCACCAACCGACAGAATAAAGTAATATGGACCTTGCCCATTGATATATCCAGCGAAAGCGAGCATGGTGACAAAGCCAACACCACACAGAACAAGTAGAGGTCGGATCCAGGATCCGAATAGGATGGCTGTAGATCGAACGCCCATCTTTATATCATCTTGGATATCTTGGCAAGCATAAATTGTATCTGCATGGATCAAAGTTAACAAGAGGCCCTAGCAGTAACAAACAATGTATACCATAAAGCATAGTCCAGCTATATAGCAATAATCAATTGATATTTAGTTCCGCTAGAAGCGAACTCACAACCAGCACCCTGTCATCGCTACAGAAATAAGCTTGATGTCGAGTTGACAAGTAAGCGAAACCCATGCAGTGATGAAACCAAAATTCATAGCAAGTCCAAGCCAAGCTTGCGGCCAATGTGTAAACCTCTTCAGAAGTGGATAGATTGAAAATCTATGCAAGAAGATCAATACGGAATGTGACATAGACATGAAAATGAGGATCATCAGAGGGGATACTCACACTGGGAGTAGCTGAAATAGCGCAACCCATAGACTAGACAAAGAATAAGCAATAAGAAAGGACTTCTGGAAGTTGACGAACGCATGATCATGAAGAGTAATGTGGAAGAAAGATATGCCCATAATATACTGTACAAAGAGATAAACTGTGGCCGCGAAAACAGAAATGCGACCGCTGGCAAGTGGGCGACCCCTTGTACGTTCTGGGTGATCACTAAATAAGAATGTTTGTTACAACTCAAGGACAGAATTACCAACACCAGCATCCATCTCTCTATCAAAGATGTCGTTGACAGTACAAGCGGAACTGCGCAGAAGAAAGGCGCTAATGAAGCATTCGATAATATGACCGCCATAAAGCTGTAGTGGCAGACGGGTAGCGAAGGCGGCCATGGTCAAACCCCATGCTACAAGGTTTGACTTTCAGTAGAGTAACTAGTGTTTGTGAAATCTTGGATAGCGCACCAAACGGCCAGAACATGAGAATAGTTCCTGTTGGCTGAGATGAGTCAGCCACATTGCTCAATATGATCACAAGACACCACCTTCTCCAGCCTAATGAGTTCGAGATATGGACGCACGTGAGGGGGTGCCAGGTCAAGAGGAAACTTCAGGTCATATGGAGTGTTTTGATGAGCAATCAACAGTGTGGTTTCGTCACTGCGGCCCATGATGATGGAAAAATACAGCGAAAGAAACTATGGTCAATGGAGGATGGATAGTGTAGCACGGACTTCATAATATGGGCCTTTTATAGTTGAAAGCTCAAGGGCCAAACGGAAAGCTGTGCGACCGAACCAGTCATTTGTAACTGGTCAGATCGCTTTTGAATCGACCCGTGCCTGATGAGATCAGTGTAAATCTAAGGATACATTCTCCACTTAGTGTTACGAAATCGATATGGACTTGGATTTGGCAGGAAACTGGCACATGATTGTACATATCCCACAAAAGCACTCATGCTTAGCTCAAAATTTCTTGCCGACTCTTGTTGCTTGAGAACAAAGTTGCCGCCGGTCCACTGCAGTAGAAATGGCATTTTTGTTCTGATCGAAGGGATGTAGACGGAACCTTGCTTGAACGCTGTTCACCTGAATTCATTTCCGGCGAAAGTGGCCACCCACGATGCACATATATGAATCCATGAGACGTGCTCAATACAAGACATGTCATGAGGCTCTGACGTTACGTCTCTTGTTCCGCTTGTTTTGTAGTAGACTTCTGCGAGTAGAAAAGAGAAACCCAACTGCGAGGGCATCGGGCTACGTTGAGCACAGTCAATCTGAGTTTGGGCCGGAGTGTACACGACGACGTCTGGGCCTTCCCCTGATTTGTGTACCTGCACTCACGGAAGTATCGGTCGACGGATCCGCGAGGAATGATTATCGATTAGCATTCGACTCAAAATCGAGGTGGCGGTCGATCACAACTATGATATTACCATGTAACGTAACGGACGCAGTCCAATTTCCTTCGGAGCTTGAAGGATTGAGTTGACGGTACACACACTGATTGTACGGAAAGTGCGGACGCTGTGACCTCGGCTCCGTCTGCGTTCCTGCTGCCTGTCGGATCATTCACTTCGTTGACTATACTCCGAACAGTACCTCTCGATGGCGAAATTATCATTCTTTGTTTGAAGTACGAGAGAACGACTTCAGCTCCAGTTTCAGCCCCTTTCTCGATAGCAATAACGTTTATATGATCCTCTGAAAGGTAAACCAACTTTTTTTTGAGAAGCAAGATCCGTCTTCCATGCACAGCACCCAACAGATAAATTCTTAATTGGCATGAGCTGAATCGTAGTTTTAGATGTCTACGGACCGGGTGTAGATGCTTCCATCAGCATCGTCCATCAACGAACATGTAACATTGGTATCTTACCTGTTATGTCTGTAGAAATTCTCCTGAAGAGTCCGTAGGGCCAGAATGTTTGCTTTTTGCTTTGTTTTTTGCGTGCGTCCAGCAATGAATGTTTGAGGATTCCTACAGGCGCCAAATCGAGTGTTGAGGTTACGCCAGATACGTCCCTCTTGTCCTCGGAAAAAGCTCCGATGATCCCCTCCGCGCGGACTCCGTACGATTAGCTTTGCGCGTCATACGGGTCCGCTCTCCGCCACCTCATAATACGTAACTGTCGATACGAGCATCCTTGCATTAAGTTTATAGAATAAGTATATACTACTCTTGGCAAACGAAATAGTGGATAGGAGAAATGGACCTCCTGTATAGTTAAAGATATTGTGTATTGAGTTTGTTAGTCTCAACGTTGAAGCTGCGATAACTTCGGGTCGATGTGAATAGACCACAAAACATTATAGTGAGGTCCTCAGCTCGCTTTGTCTTTGATACCCTCATGCGGATCAAATAGTATCAAAGCTCATCAAAGTCAAAGCCTTATAGTCAAGTTCGAGGCGAAAGTCTGATTTGACTCCTAACAGTCGACACGTGTGAGGCTTCCGACTTTTGTTCTGGTCTTAACGACGACCAAGGCGGATGTCAGAGATGAGATGTCTTATACGTCAATTTGGAGACTGATAGCTACCACGATAAGGTGCTAGCTGAACGATACGCGCGGGAGACGATCGTGGAAAGCACAATTTTTTTCGAAAGCAGGCATGGCTAGTCAACTGGATCGCTGTTCGATAATATGAATTTAACTCATGATTACAGGGCCAGCATGTCCAAAAAGAAAATTGATGGAGTATTCACAAGTGCCACGGCTGCAAATTGGGAAGCATTCGACCTGGTTGCAGATGTCGTCAAGCGACGCGCAAAATATCCTTATGGAACTTGAGGCACGGGAGATGAGATCTAGCTGGAGCCTATAGACATCCGTGCTTCCAGAATATCACAATTTGAACAATTAAATTATAATAGACTCGAGGTCAACACGAACTAGCACGGATATTTGACAATTGGAGCGGGCAATTTTGAAAGGCAAATAGAAGGCAGAAGTGAAAGGTGTCAAGCCAAGCATTGTACAATACACAAATCTCAGTACAAAAGACGAAGTAAATCGGTATGGCTGACTAGAACAAGGAAGTTGTTGGTCGAGAGAAGAAGTCTAGTTCTGCTTGACTATGCATACTTCTAAGCAATTTCGAAACACATCAACCTGTGGATATGGATGCCAAAGTTTATAGCTGTGTGACATCAGATCCAGAATGCATCTTATGACAAAGGCCGCCATGAGCGGTCGCCTCTTCAAGCATTATCGTTCCTGAATCATCCATAGTAGAAAACGAGAGGAACGTTGACGATCACAATCGTTGCCATGTCCAGTTGTCCAGTGAAGGTGCCTTGCCTCACTGTAAGACAACGAGAGGGATGGGTACACGTGCTCGGCGCCGAGCGCTGAGCTTGATCGACATTTCCGGAAATGGATTGGGAGCTTGCTACTGTCGAAAGAACGCGTCTTCTATCGGAAACTTTCTTTTGTGACTGATCAAGGTATCTACACACCTAGATCCTATGCATAGTAGTCAAGTACACAAACTATATGCGACACACCGAAGATGACAACGTAACGCCGCCCTCACTAATTCCTCATTCCCCTTACCAAGACCAGGGAAGATGTCATTAGGTCCCAAGTTACGTATGGTAAGGCGTTAAGGGACCAAATCCCGGCTGGAGAATCAAGTCCCTTCTTCGCCAAGATATTCTTCCATGAGCGCTTTCTTTCTGAAGTCAAAAAGCACCGTTTCCATCTCCTGCCGTGTCGGCATCTTGGACGGGAGTCAGTTCTCGGTATCAAGAAAAGGGATATATGATGCAGCAGCGGCAGCGTGAGCGTGAGCAGGGTCCATGACTGCCGGAATCCCAGGAGGCTTTGGCTCCTCGGATCTTTTGGATTTTTCTGAGTCTTCATTGAGCGGAGCCATATCAACGTCACTCACATCCGCCGTTGTGCGTTCAGTCCATGACTCGTGTACATCCAGTTGAGACGATAATGAGGTTGTATTATTTGGTCTCTACATCTTTGGTATTGGTTCATTGGTAGAAAGGCCAAGCATTTCTCGGAGATTGAGGTACGCTCCTTCCCACTCTGCGGTGACAAATACAGGGGTCAGGAAACTGACATAAATCGAAACCTCGTACGCACCATCTTTCCCAGCCACACGCTCATACTTTAAGAGAGTTCCATCATTCTCGTCAAGGTCACCATAATAGGGCCGACCCTGATTTATAAACTTTTTATAAAACGCAAGTGCCTGACTTTCTTCCTTTTCTTCTTCCGGCTCTGAAAGAGCTCGCGAACGCCAGGAAGATCTTTCGCTCGCCCGAAGCACCTATGTTGGTATGATTCAGAGGTGAGTTGGACAGAAGAATGCAGTGGACGAACTTGTAGCCCTTGGTCCCAGGAACTTCTTTGCCATGGTCATCTAATATCGCAACATTCCACCGATAATTTGCACCTCCGAGGGCCACGATCTGGTTTCCCAGTGACGTTTCTCGCGAAGAAGCTTGTTGATCTCGTCGTTCAAATCTCAAACTTCATAGTCTGACAAGCCAGCTATACAAGACGCATCATCAACATATATCCCCCGAGTAACACTACACATACCATCTTGGATTTTTGAGACTTTCCTGCTGATATCGCGCAAAATTTCACCTCTCCACCTCTCACACTCTCTCAAACTCTTGCAGGTGCTCGCCATTTTGGGCCGCCGGTCAGACCGGGCTCCAAAAACGATACAGCATAGACTGTGCCTTCTCTTCATTACGCGCCTTTTCAAAGAATCGAGTTGACATGAAGGGAAAAAATGAACATCATTATTCATCATGGTAAGTGGGATACGGACGGCAAACACACTCAAGCACGATCTAATCTCTTGTCATCTATCTCCATCGCGATCGATCGGATTGCATTCTTTGACGCTCTGGCCAGGGATGGCACCTCAACTTTCCGATGTGGAGGAAGGTATGATTTTGGAAAATAATTTATCCATTATGAAAATTCAACCATCTCTCGATAGAAGAAATCCACTTCTCAAATGTTATAACCACGTTCCGTAATTACGCACAGTATTCGGTACGCCCTCTTCCACTATCAATCTCCCAGCCGATGAAGACCAATTGCAGTTAGCAGCTAACAATCGACGTCGGAAGGATATCTATTGCCTGCCGTTGGCAGATCAACAAGTCTTAGAAACGATCGGGTACAAGAAAAAACTCGACCAGGTGGACAATGCGATTCGAGCAAATGCCAAATTTCTTGCTTTGATCGTAGCCAATCCTGAGATCTTCGGCCACGAGGTGGAACATGGAGCAGAAGGAACAGATGAGGACATGAGACAGAGTGGAAATGAAAAAGGAACAGAATCCGAACCAGGTAAGGCTTAGTCTCTGTGTCGGAAATGTTGCCCGTCTCAAACATCAAGTAGCAACACATGCAGAAACTTCACATTCGCACATCCATTCCCACTCTCACTCTCACTCTCATGCCCATTCCTCAGAACACGGGCATTCGCATGGCCGGCGCGAAAAATATAAACCCACTGACTTCGATATGGACAAGCTCAGAAGCACGCTTAAGCAGTTCGTCCGAGACTGGAGTGAACAGGTGCGTTACTTCCACGTCGTGATTCCTGAAGGACTAAACTAAATCCTGAAACTCAACATAGGGTCAGGAAGAACGTGAGGCCTGCTATCAGCCGATGAAAGATGCCCTGGTCAAACATTTTTCGAACGTTCCACTTGAACAAAGGTTTGATTGTGAGGAAATATATGCTCCTTGTCATTTATTGATGGTGTGATCGCTAGAGGTAGCCTGAGAGTGCTAGTACCCGGATCAGGGTTAGGCCGCTTAGCGTATGATGTTGCGAGTATGGGTAGGTTTCTCCGCCAGTATCACGAGCAAGGACTATACCTAATGGTGAGCTTTTAACCAGGTTTTGCATGCCAGGGAAATGAGTTTTCGCACTACATGTTACTCTCGTCATTCCTCATTCTTAATCGGTACGTGTCTTCATTGCACTGCCCATCTTCTGAGATAAGCTGAAACATGCAACTTACCGTTTTCTTGCACTTTCTACTACGGTAGTACCGACTCGATCAAACAGTACACGTTTTATCCGTATGTCCACAGCTTCTCCAATGTTCCCTCGCAACAGGCCATGCTTCAGCCCATCTCGATTCCTGACGTTCTTCCTACGGCTTTACCGCCAGGATCTGACTTCTCTCTTGTCGCCGGTATGTCCGGGGACTGCACTTCCTTTCCCTTATCGCTGACCGTTCTTGGATTTTACTGGTCTTGGTTTTCCTTCCTTGAATTATCCTTTACAGGAGACTTCGAGGAAATCTATGGTGTTGATATAGACCCGAACGAACCACAGGCAGGGGAATGGAATGCGATTCTAACATGCTTCTTTATCGATACCGTCAGTAACTCAATGCCAGTTTACACCCGAAAATGCTGAAATAAACCGTGATGTGAAGGCTAAGAATATAGTCAATTATTTGCGCATCATTCACCGCATTCTCGCTCCTGGCGGTGTGTGGGTCAACCTCGGTGAGCCCCTTTTCTGCGATTAAAACGCATGTGATATCGACGTTGTATTAAGGTCCGTTATTGTGGCATTGGGAGAACAACAATACGAACGATACGTCGGTCGAACTTGATCTGGAAGAAGTAAAGATCCTAGCAAGAAGTATTGGCTTTGAAATATCTGTACGTTTGCGTTCTTTGCTCATTTCCCGATTTGAAAAAGATGAATATGATTTTTCCAACTCCAATCTGCAGAATGAGAAAATGATAGATACAACATATACGAACAATTCGGAAGGCATGTTGGGGTATATATATCACGCTGCATTTTGGACTGCGACGAAAATTTAGATTTTTGAGGACTCCATACCGTGGTTGACCCTTCAGCTTCAAATGAAGTTTTTTTTGGCATCATATGCTAGTGCCGGCGGATCTGTTTAACAAGTAGACAAACGTTGATATCGGGGTGGAAGTATTTAACTTTCGGCTAAGGATGTGAAACGCATTTGACTAATGATTGACATAACGATATCCTGACTGCCCTAGGAACTTGGTCAGGGACATCGTCTTAGTGGAAAGTCAAAGTCAGATCTTGTCACATATCTGGCACCTCTCTTGAGCGTCGTACTCCGGTCTCTCCGATCCTGATTATTCCACTGTTTTGCTCATCCCCCTCCCTCCTTTTTTTTTTTGACCTTCCTCCGGTTCTGGCCTTCAAGAATCCCAAACCCTGCCCTGCACACCGTCCTGATTCCTTCCTAAACCCCAGGGTCTTCTGGAAAGTGAGGACAAATATCTACCCAAAGAGACAGAAGCCCGCGTAGAACCCAAATGCTGGCAGGAGTGAACTTGGTAATAAGGGACATGGTATGTAGAGCAAATAAGGAGGTTGCTAGCCTAGTTTGTAGCGGTAGAGAGGGAGGTGACAAGACCGCGTTCTGTGTTTCCTTTGGCTTGGATATTGACGTGGATATTGACTAGGTGATGAAAATGCCCTTGGCTGCCATGGGACATTCCCAAGTTTGAGCAACCATACATAGACACCGAGACGATCAGCGGACCAGGCAGTCGAGTACTGAGTGCCATCGATGAGATTTCCCAACTGACTTCCTTGTGAAGTCTAGAAATCGCTTCCATTACTATCACATCAATGCTCTCGATTTGAAAGGGAGACGAAACTACTTACAGGCAAAGGAAATGTTTGCAAGCATGAGACCTATTACAACTCGAACTGGCTCATGTTAGGAGACATTCCACTAAGCTGCGAGGCTTAGTGGAATGTCTCCCAACAACTTACAAGACCGGGGATCATAACCAGGCGCGTTCAGAATCGTTATCTTCGGCCTGTCACCCCAGTCGATACACTAATTAAGACGAAGTGAGTTCCGAAAATGATGGGACTGACGAGAGTGGGCTGATCAAAGCCTATGTCCCTGAAAAGAGCTGCGGAGTCACAAGGGTGTTAGATATACAGAGCTTATAGAAAACCTACATGGCCATAATCACCCACAGGGAGAGCTAATCAATGGGTAGAATAGCGAGGGAAAAGAAACGTACTGACCGCTCGTCCATTGATGGGTTGAAAAGCAGACCATCAGATCGAAAGTCGTGGAGATCTCGATGCCTTTCTGAACTGCTGCATGTCAGATTTTACCTGAGAGTTATGAGACGGAATAGGCAATGGAAATATAAAGGGAGAGCATGCCTTGAGTTCGGCCTTGACAAACCATGCGACCCTTACGGATCAGAATACGCGCTGGATACAGTGTGAATTTGACTGCAACGATCAGAAGTTCAGATCGAGGGTTGACTCTCTGGGAGGAAGTCCAACAGAAGAGATTGGATACATCCAGGGACAGCACCAAGACCCACCATCAATTTCCAACCGCCATCGACGTTCTCGAAGCTGGCCCAACCTATTATCCTGCATGAAAGGACTCACTTCAGCACACCATTCTTGAATACAGGGAGGGGCAATACACGCAGCGACAATACAACGCAGCGAGACCTACGCTGACACCAAATGACCGACCGCCAACCTGATATCTAATGGAAGCATGCGAGATGAGAGACACGCCCATGCTCCACACAAGATTCTTAAACTGCCTGTCTGACATGGCTGATGAACATGTTGTCTGGATTGGCCTGAGTGGTAGGTATACAGGTATGCGTTGATCACTGAGGGATGACTTGTTCTGGTATCTCTGCTGGCCAGTTCTGCAAGTCTTTGAGTACTCCAGGTGCCAGGTCAGGTAGGGGTGGAGGGGCTGGTGTGTCATCATTGTTGATTACAAATGCAGTAGCTGTTGATACTTCTTTAATGCTAGCAATCAACCTTGGTTTAATTACAATTGTGGGTGTTTGTCTGTGGGCATTGATGCTGTGATCAGTGCAGGGACTGGTGCAGGAATAGGGTGTTCATTGTGACATTTCAGGAACTGTATGTAGTATAACTCATGGATCTTGTTGGTTTTTGGGTCATAGCATCTGCAAGCTTTAAAATTTTGTGCATACCCAATGAATATACACTCAATTGCATATGCTAGTTTTGAATGAGGATGAAGGCATGTACAAGTAGTTAGGTGCACAATTGTACCAAAGTTCAAAAAGTGTCTTTTCTTTCAGCAATTTTGTTGCTGTTTTTGCATGCAAGTGTGTGGTCATCATGTATAACTCATCCCATTATGAGTCTGGACATTTAGCAGCTAAACACATGGTTCTTGCCTTGCCCTGGAGTTGTTCAACACATCCTATATGTTGTGATGTGTATGGTTGATGTGTATGGTGCAGCATATTCACACCATGTTCCAGTTGGTGCAACCCACATCTCCAACTGATGGCTTTTAAGTTCACTGTTGTGACCTGTTCAATAGATTCCCACTTTTTGGCCTGTTTCAAGCTCCTGTTCCTTTTTCCAAGTCTGGAGTGCAGCAAAGGCATCTAATTTGGACCCAAGAGGAATTGCCCATGGCATATTCATGAAATTATTGATGATATCCATTGTATATCTGTTTCCAGTGCAGGACTGTACACTCATTGGGCCAGCTAAGTCTATAGACACTATTTGTAGCCTCTCTACTGCTCTATGCCCTTTCTCCCACACCTTGTGCTCTGGTGCTTTTGTCTGCTTCCCAAGAATACAGATGTCACATTTGGGTTGTGCTAGGAAGGAGGTGGATGGCATACCTGGAAGTAGGCCTGCATGAGCCATAGTGGCTCTAACTTGTTAGTAACATGTCAAAGGCACCAGTGCCAAGTGTCAAGGTAGATTGGATTTGGTGCAGCAGTCAAGGCATGCTTGTTGAGTGCTGACTGGAGTTTTAGTGTGTATAAGTGTCAACCTAGGATAAGGAGGCTGGCAGCAAGGAGAGTACCATCAGTTTCAACAAGAATGGTCACTCCTGTTTCACTGAACATGATTGTGGCACTCATTCCTATTGCTAGGGCCAAGATGGATATGAAGCAGACCATGGAGTTGGGGATGTGGAGCGCATTTCTGAGGCAGATCTCTGTCTGATTCTGAACTCGCAGGCAGATCTGACCTATTTCTATGGCTTGAATAGGTGTGCCTTCAACTCCTTTGACGGCTTGCAGTGGTGCCCAAGTCCATATAAAAGGGTCTCTTGTAAGAGAAATGATTTGGGTGTTGCTGATGGGGTGGTTGGTACAACTGCCATGTTCACTAGGATGGTCTCATAGCTTGGGATGGCTGGGATTGTATGTGTGTCCCAGTTGACACTTGCTTTTGAATTGTCATTGTCCTCATGTGCCTTTGTACTCAAAGTAGTTGGTTGAGTTTGTGATGGTGGAGTCAGTCATTCTGGCAAAGTTGGTGGGTTTCATTTCTAATTGCACCATTCCTTGGTGTTACCTTGCTCATTGGTCGCTCTGCTTAGCGCATTACTCAGTGATCCTTATCGCATCTGGTGGGCTCTGAGGCCGCACCCGCACTGATTAACAAGCTCGACTCCAACCAAAAAGGAACTGATATATTAACCCGTCAGGCAGCAAATAGAAACTCCAAACCGAAAAGGCATTATAAGCGTCCTTGTGCAAGAAAAAGTTACATGACCGTGACTCACCAACGGATCCGAGAGCCACCGCGAGACTAGTGCCGACATCGCACCTAGTCCTCGGGTGTCCCGTTACTTCAGAGTAGATGACGGCCATCCAGAGGAAGAGCGCGTCAGACTCTGATAGCGGGGAATTCATCACGATCGTGGCTGGTACCGAGCTTCCTATGACCTTCGATTTATAGAGCTTGAACTCCATTGTAGTCCGCTCTTCTGCAATGTCATCCACAAGTCGCCATACCTAAATTGAGATCGAAATATTATCCCCAAGTTATAATTTACAACGAAAAGAAGGCCTACATGCCAAGCCTTTACTTTGAACTCATACTTTACGTGCCACAATATTGCGTTGTATGACCAGCGACGTACTAAAAGCGATCTAAACAACAAACGGGTATAAAGACCTCTGCAATGAAACGAAGACAGTACTCACATGTCGGGTCTCTCATCTCAAAACCGAATGTTGTCGATAGCTATGTCTTGACCGTCAATGTTAAATGTTCTGTCTTGCCATTTAATTCAGGCCTGCTTTTTGTTTGGGCCTTCGACAGTAGTTACATCGGTCGCCAACGTCCCACGGGTGGTCAGCATATAAGTCTTCAAGACGTATGACATACCCGAAGAGTTGGTAGCAGAAGCACGGGTGTAGTTGGCCCTGTTATCAAAAACATAGACGGAATCCATGGCATGAAAACTATAAACGACGCCAAACCCAATAACTCGAGCGGCCGACGACATGTGTAATTGGGGCTCGGTAACGTCCGTGATACATATATGTACATAGATTCAGAAACGAAGTGGATCGTCATAGCGGTCCACCCAGTACAGTCAGTCAACGATTTAGCCAAAAGGAGAAAGTCTCGCAGGCGACTTACAAACTGGTCGGGACAAACGTGTATGGCTTGTAACTCCAAACCAGAGATGAGGACATGACAAAAGCACATAGAGTTTAGCACGCGAGTACACTTCATTCAATATCTTGACAAAGACTCGAAGCCACTGGTCCAAGGTAAGACGATTTGAGTGTAAGTATGTATAGTAGGATCTGCATCCAATCTGAATTTAAAAGCCTCAAGGAATACCTTGTTGGCTGCCAACGCCATGTATATGAACGGGTACAGCTTCATCGACCTGGGTCTGATGAAGATATATGATACGACCTGCATCCTCATCGTGAATGGTTGAGTCCTGGTGAATCCTGACAGGAGCATAACGTCATGAGGCAAGCGATATCGGGGTTTTACATACATTGCACTGAAGACAACAGTGGTCTTCCTTTGTGCAGGCCCGACACGAATCCTGAAGTTCAAAGATCGTGTGACAACAAAGATACCAGCGAGTATGCCTGCCTGCAGAATCGCAGAATCAAACCAAAAGATCATTCGAACATCTAGAGATACCTCGTTCTGGGTCTCATTCTCAGAGTTATGGACTTCTATGACGTCTTTCCAGGAGATAGAGGTCTGTCTCGAGAACTGAAGTCGGCTCCTGATATCACTCTGGAAATCTTCAAGTGTGAC